>JASDQU010100418.1:628279-651737 GCA_032191745.1 Picea mariana
TAAGTACAACTATCACATGCATGTTATTATGGAATGAAACAAATTTCAATCCATTTATGTTATTATTAGAGGAAACACATTTAGGACAATGTTTTTTGTAAGTAAAACTATCACATGCATGTTATTGTCTAATGAAACAAATTTCAATACATTTATGTTATTATTAGAAGAAACACATTTAGGACAATGTTTTTTGTAAGTACAACTATCACATGCTATTATCGAATGAAACAAATTTCAATGCATTTATGTTATTATTAGAGGAAACACATTTAGGACATTTGCATTTGCTTGATGATTGATTGAAAAAAATATTACAATTTTGGAAATATTCAATATGGCATCAAATAACTCTTATTTAAATGGACTATTTTAACTTCTATATATTTAAGTTTTTTATGGGTATGTTTTAATCCATATTTGTGATTTCACCAATAATTTCTTTGCCAAATTACATTGATAATTGTTAAAAATAATAAAAAATTTAGAACATTAAACTACACATTTAAATAAAGCTATCATTATAACAATTGGCATGTACATAAAACTTTGAAAACTTAGACTGTTGGGTGGGTCCTTGGTGCTAAGATGAGGAAGAGGAAAAGGAAGTTGAGATGAGGAAGAGGAAAATGAATTCTGTTAGACTTTCCAATTTCATTATATCTCTAGAAGGATTGAAACAACAAATATTCTTATTGTAGTTTCCATTTGTCCAAATTTGGAAGAACTTTACTAATCATAGCGGAATTAGTTTTCAGGACACCATTAATGAATTCTAAATTTCTTAACCCATTGCTAACGGAAATAATTTCCTTGCATAGGTCATATTCAATTTATTGCATGAAAGTTCCCATGGATAAGCAATAAGTTGCCTATATTATCTTTTATCATGCAAATGTT
Organism: Picea mariana; assembly: GCA_032191745.1. NCBI lineage: Eukaryota > Viridiplantae > Streptophyta > Pinopsida > Pinales > Pinaceae > Picea > Picea mariana. Next base: position 629,180 of record JASDQU010100418.1, read on the forward strand.
ATTTGCCTTGTCATAATTTATAAAAGTTAAAAAAATCCAACTACATTTTTTCACAATTATCTTTTTGATACTACTATGCCTATGCCTTACCCTTTAGCTCTATCTCTCTCTATATCTATCCATTTGAATGACAATGCTTAGTTTCATAACTTGTGAATATATACATATATATATATATAACAAACAATAATGATAATATTCTTTTTGTACATGTTCGTTTTATTTTAGAAGTTATTTCATGATATGCTTACACTCTTATGTCATTTGTAAGAAAAAATTTGAACTTTCTTCACTTATTCAAGAAATTAGTTTATAGTTATGTACCCATATACCCACATAATATGAATTACAATAAGTTAACCCACTCACCCACTTAATAAAAGTTACAAGGATTTTTAATTAATAGTTCTGAATTTATTGAGTTTATTGACAACTAACTACAACAATGCATTATCTCTCCCCCCCTCTCTCTATATATATATAATTTCAATATGTTATAATTATATTTAGATAAGTTCCTTTCAAATAAACATATTTGTATTTAAAAATATATATATATTTATTTAAAAAAATATGTAAATCATCTATATGTTTATGGGAATTCACATTTTATACAAAATATATAATTACTTGACATAATTCAACAAAAATAAAAATTCCAATTTAAGTTCTAACAAAACTATTTTGCAAAAATATCACCACTACAATAACACTTATTATAAAATATATTTTATTATTACTTATTTTATCATTATAATTATCACTTGTTATTATTAAATGAAAAAAGAAAGAAATTTCAATACTTTTGTTTAATGATGAATTGAAAAAAATAATTATAATTTTGAAAATATTAGATATAACATATTTATATTTAAATTTGTTATAATATTTATTAGTTTACAATAGATATTAATATTTACATTTTACCTACTTTCAAAATTAAAATTAAATATTATTTAAATTTTTATTATTTAATAATATAATTAAATAAATGTTAAAAATTAAAATTAAATTAAATTTAATTTAATTTAATTTAATTTGAAGTTCTTATAATTTACTTTAATATATTTAATTTTTTCAAAAAAATAAATAAATAATTTTAATGAAAAAAGAAAACAAAATTACATAAGTTAAGTGTAAACTCTCTAAAAAAGATAGGATAGAAAATTTGAAGTTTTTATAGTTTACTCGAATATATTTAAATTTTTTCAAAAAAACAAGTAAATAAGTAATTTAATGAAAAAAATATATATATTACATAAGCTAGCAGTGCAAACTTTCTAAAAAAGACGAGTGATTAGTAAAATAGTATATCATCCTAAATCTTTTTTTTTCAAGATTTTTTTTTAAAAGAAAAAGACAAAATTGTGAGCAACAACAAGAAAGACCCAAAAATAAAAAACGATTCCAAGCATCCAAAGAAACATTATACAATGTATTATCATCATAGACCCAAAAATAAAAAACGATTCCAAGCATCCAAAGAAACATTATACAATGTATTATCATCATAGATCCTCAAATTTTTTGAAATTACTAACGGATTAGTTTAGTAAGTAGATGTCCTCTTCATTCATGTCCCTCTGCACATGGTTGAAAGTGATGTGAGTGAAAAGTGATGTAGATATTTTCACATCATGGAAAATAAATATATTTCAATTGTGAATAGTGCAATTGTGAAGGATGGTGGTTCCATTCAAGCATCCGATGGTTAGGAGATTTATTTGCAATATCCCTTTTTCCTTGGCCAATAGAAGAGTGAGTTTGAGGGTCATTAGTTCACTATAATTGTTTGTAGCTTGGACAAGACCTATTGAAAAAGAGATAGATTGATCTTTTGAAATGAAAATTACCACCCAACTACTCTCATTGAAGGATTCTCTTGAGCCACACCATGAAAAAATTCCCAAGGGATGTCTTTTGAGATAAGGGTCTATGTTGAGGGGTTAGATGAAGGAGAATCCAGACTTTGGGGATAAGTAGAAAGAATAGCTAGATTGGTAAGACCTCAATGCGAGGGAGAAGGGTATCCTATTTTGAAAAGGGAGTGTTTTTGTGCTAGCCAAATTTCCTAGGCTACAGTCAAGGGAAGTGCTTTGCACAATTTGTTATGAGAGTTATCCATCCAAGATTTTAGAGTAGCTTCAATATGGTTCCCAACCCATCTACATTGAGGCCCAATAACCTGTTGAATATCAGACGATACAAATGTTGAGATGGAGTAGTTAAGAAAAATATGTGAATTGGTTTCATTATTCAACTTATAGAGACTACATATACTCGCACCTATGAAGTTCCTTTTCTATAGTTTGTCCCAAGTGGGGGATTTATTTAATAACAAGATCCACATAAATATTTTTTCCTTTGCAGGACATTTTAATTTCCATAGCATCTTTCCCCACCATGGTGGGGGATATTTTTGGATTTCCTTGGCCAAATCCGAGTAGCTTAATTGGGTAATATATCTACTTGAAGGGTTGAGAGACTAAACCAGTTGATCATCACAATACGAAGGGTACAAAAATGAATTCTTAAGAGAGTTGATGTAGTTGGTCCAAAGCACAACATGTTCCTCTCCCAACCCAATCTCTTTCCAATTTAACTAATGTAACTATCATGGAGTTAAATCCCTTTGCCATATCTGATTTAGGAAGAAAAACCCCTCTTTGTTTGCAGATTAAATAAAAGGATTTAGGAGAATATGGTTATGGTTATTATAAGAAGGTTAACCCTAAAGTGAGGAAAAAGGGTTAAGTGGTCAAGTGGCTATTGGATACATGGACAAGTGGAAAATTAGGCAAAGTTGGACATAGGTGACTATGTGGTCAAAGTGGCTATGTGGACAAAGTGGCCTAGAAGATGCTTCTAAGGAAGCTACTTGGAGAGTATAAATAAGAGGCAAGAGTCTCTCATTTTAAAAACACTTGAGCATATTGAATATCTATAGGTGAATGAGGTAACCAAAGGATATCTAATCCAAATTTCGGAGGGAAGGTGAAGTAAAGAAGGCCAAATTTCAAGGGAGGATAAATTCTTTTGATGATGCTTTCTAAGGTATGTCATTTACAGGTAATCTCACCATTTTGGCAATCAATTTTTTCTAGAATGATTTAGACCATGAAATTGGGAGGCCATTGAGGAAACATACCCACGTAGCTATGGTACGAATTTCATCTTGTGGGTCGTATTTTTGGAGTTACATTCCGTGGAAAATAGAGTTTGTGGCTAGTCCTGAAACTAGTCTAAAACATGTGTTTCGGGTAAAAACGTCATAACTTCTTCAAAACAGATGCAAATTCAATAAGACCAAATGTGTTGGTTAGAGTATAGTCTGTAGTATTATGTGTAAAATTTTCAAATCCATACAACAAATATTCCATGCGGGGCATGCTCTACAAATTCGCTCTCTAAAATAAGCCATAATTCAACAAGGTATGCCATTTTTGCTATAACTCCTTTTTTGAGAGGTTCCAAGTAGTGAAACCCAGAGAAATTACATAAAACACACTAAAGAACATTGTGTACTATTTTTCAAATCTTTAGTCATTACAGGTACATAGTTATGATTATTTCAAGTTAGGGTTGTTGACTAATCCAAAACTAGTCATGTGAGACTAAAGTAAGTTTGATGAAAATGATAGTCTCTTGTTGTTAAAGTTAAGGAAGGTTTGCAGGTTGAGGTATAGGTTGGTGCATGGTTGATGCAATTTTTTATGGTACAAGTTGATTACAGGTTGTTTGGTATAGGTTGGTGCATGGTTGATGCACTTGTTTATGGTACAGGTTGATTACAGGTTGAGGTACAGGTTGATGCACTTGTTTATGGTATAGGTTGATTACAAGTTGAGGTACAGGTTGATGCATGGTTCAGGTTATTGGTACAGGTTGTTTAGTGTAGTTTGATTAGTACAGTTTTACAACAGTATATCTCACAGTGATAGTGTGACAGTGGTTCCATCATTCTACTTATACGTCATGGAGGTTGGACGGGGCAAGGATAGGTGGTTGTAGCCACCTTCTAGTTGTAGCCGGAGAAGATAGGGGGTTGTAGTCGGAGAACATAGGGGGTTGTAGCATCCTTCTAGTTGTAGCCAGAGAATTGGGGAGTTGGAGCTTCCCTCAGGTTGTAGCCTGAGAAACTAGGGGGTTGGAGCCTCCTTCCAGTTGCAGCTGGAAAACAAAGGAATTTGGTGCTTCTAATGAATGTAATTCTTCAAGACATATAAGAAAAAACATTCTGTGGTTTTCTTCCGCTTTGAGTTTCCACGTAAAAACACTAGTGTACTGGGTATGTGTATGATTGTTCATTTGTTCATTGTTTATTTACTCTGCAAATATTGGATGATAATGCTACATTGATATAACACTTGCAATATATGGTTAAAAAGGATTAGATTTCTCTATTACTGATTCACCCCCCCTCTCAATAATCCAATAGTTAGAGCACTGAACTTTTATTCTTTTGTTTTTTCCTCTTAGAAATAAAATTTTACTAAAAAATAAAAAAACTTAGGAATTTTCCTTTTAATTTAAAATAAATCCATTGGTTGTTATATATAAATAAAGCACTTACAATAACGCTCGTCGATGAGTTGTACTATTTGATCAAATGATTCTTGTGATCTCCGAAATATAAAAGTTGTCCTAGTTTTAAAAGAAAAGCAATAATAGACACTTCAGATCTTCGTGCTTCGGGAGTTTCAAAAAACCTAAAACACAAAAACCCTGAATCTACGAAGTCTCGAAGACACTTCCTCGTGACAATTCCTAAAAGGACTTACAGATCAGTCATAGGAAACGTGTCTTCTAATATTTTTTGGGGCTGACACGTGGCACTTATTTTTAACATTGGTGTTATATTATTCACTCGATTTCAAGTGACACGTGTTACTCCGTTTTTTTGACATGTCACCAAGAATGATGTCATCTCTGCCACATCACTCCGGGAGATTTCCCTTCGGGAGTTTAAACAAAGATTGAGTTCGCAAAGCGCCGAAGTAATGAATATTACAAAAAAATAAAAGTGTTTTAAAGAGTTAATAAAACATTTAATAACTTAAATTAATCATGATTAAGTATTAATTAATTACTTCTCAATTTCGGGCTTTGTGAGATTTCTCTTGTGCTACATCCAAAACTCCCAAATGCCGAACCAGTGAAGTATGAACCACACTTTTGAAACAAATGAACTTCGGGAGCTCCGAAGCTCCGGAGTTCTGAAGCCCCGAAATACATATAATGGTTCAAATATACTCCAGGAATTCGGCCTTTGAAGGATTTCTATCATACTTCAATAAAAATGCCCGAATACCAAACTTACAAAATACTTAAGGCTAATACAACGTTTAAAAACATGATTAATTAAAACACAAAAGTGATTAATTAGCGATTAACTTCTCCAGGAATTCGTCCTTCAAGAAATTTTTTCCCTGTCTCATTCAAAACCTCCGAACGTCGAACCGTCGAAGTATTAATGTCATTTATAATTAGCAAAAGTTAACGATTTGAATAAAGATTTTGAATCGCCAAGTAATAAATTCCATTAGATGTTAATAACTTCTTTTCCAGTAAATCGACACGAAGATTGCTAGACTTTATGAATAAAACATTTCAAATTTCAAGTCATTTTTACCATTTGCAATTAGAAGTTTTCCTTGTAGTATAGAGCTTACAGAGTTATCTTGCTACAGGAAGGATAATTTCATTTCCCAGAGGATTATGGCGTCACACAAAGATGGAAAGAAGCAAGATGCATCAGTTGATGATTCTAATACAAAAACATACAATCTATCAGACACTACTCCATGAATCACATATAACATTAAATCTTGGAAGCAGGTTTATGGTATCTTAGAGCATGAGATTATTAACTGTCCAGACAATTTTTCCGAGCAAGATGATGAGTCCTTCTCAACCAATCTCAGATTGGTAGAACATTCATAATTGCACAAGATTGTTGCATGCCCCAATATTTTACCCTACAATGATATGATAAGTTGGCCTTTAGAGCACATCGACATTCAAACCAGAAGCATTATAAACCATTGGAAGACCTCCGTCGACTCTTTTCGACCGGAGAACTTACAAGTAATGTATAAAATTTCTGCTACACCAAAATATACTTACAATGCAACATTTCTCCTGGATTTTGAAAGAAAAGAATGCATTCAATATGACATGAGTGGTCATGATATAATCAAGTCCTGGTGGGGACATCCAGACAAATTCAAGACTGACGCTCATGGTATGTATTCCACGATGTCCTTTATATGCTCATATCTTATATATAGCCATGACGCTTTGTCGTTTATTTGGGAAAAAGAACCCTGTACATTTCTTAGTTGAGTAGGTAGATATAATGAATGAAGTCGCCGAGGGCTATACTTTCAATTGGGATAAAATGTTGTTTGATAACCTGGCTAAGGAAATCATTGAGTATCAATCATTCAAATCAAAAGGGAAACATGCTTCTTTTTACATATCTATATATATCATGGATGCCATTTGTTTTATGACCCCATTCCCCCTGATGAACTGGAGTTGGACCCCGACTAGTTCTGAGACTATACATTTCTACCACTCCAAACTATGGGAAGAAAATGCTAAAGATTTATTTTACGAAATCTGTCACAACGTAGTGGTACCGATTCATACAACTATCTATGGCCACTTGCCTCCCAAGATTTCAGAGAAGATTATGGAAAACTTAGGCACATTTGCAGACCGGTATATTGAGGATAAATTCTCCTACATTAGAGTGTTTGGTTTTCCGTCCCCCCTCATGCCCTTCCACAATTTTTAACTGAGAGGCTGGTGTGCAGATAATTGGCATACCTAACAATAACAGGAGGTATCACCAAAGAATTGAAAGTGGCTCAGAAAAAGGTATGGTCAACTTTTCCCATTCAGGTTGGTATGTTTACATTGTTGGATTTTGTTCATACCAAAGTTGAGGTTGCAACCCTGGAAGATGTCAAATTACTTGACATCGAATTCAAAAGACATGATCCACATAAAGTTGTAGAGAATCATTTGGCTCAATACAACATGAAAATATACATCCATGAAGAGTCTCCTTATGATGATATTTTCAGGGGAGCTAGATCCTATGAAGAAGTTCAAAGTAGTTTCTAGACTCTGCCTCCTGACCAACATGATGGCTCTCTCAGCTTCCAAAATCATAGATGAAACAACTTGCCTAAAATATTACAAGGAGAGTCAAGGCCCGTGCCATCTTCACAGGAAGCTAAATCCACCGAGTCTCAACCAAGTTGTTCCACTAAAAACAAAGATGAAGAAGTTGTGATTAGTTCAGAAAGGTTATTTAAAGAGATAAAAACATCATTGTTAGGTCTAAATGATCAAGAAATATTAACCCATTTTGAAGCTTTCATGAATCAGGGACAAATTTTTCCTCATTCAACACTAGTTGCTTCTATTAGCACCCCAAGCACAACCGGTCTAGAAAGCTCCACAACAACTATTTCTCCCATTCCCTCATTAACCCCTTTAGAGACCAGTTTTGGAAATCCTAGTTTAGAGCTCGTTCATGTAAATGATCTTACTCCTAACTTTCCCGAAGAAATGCCTCCTTCAATTTTATTTTTCGACAAGAAATAGAAAGATATTGAAAAGAGAGAATCTCAGCAAAAAGATGGAGTTCTCACTAAAAGGAAGAAAGTAGTGTATGCTGGAAAAGACCAAGATGATCCTGAGTTTGCTAAGGAGGTTGCAGATTCATTAGGGGCTTTTTCCACTACCAACCAATGGTCAATGGATAATCTGACCAAACAAATGCAACACAAATCTCTCTTGGTGGAACAATTGCAGAATGAAATAAACAACACAGAACAGATTGTCAGAAGTAGGATGAATCAATACATAGAGCAAATCAGGGTTAATTATCAATAGTAGATGAAGCAGTTACAGGAGAAAATCGAGTTGATTCACCAGAGTTCACAGACCAACAAAGGAGTGATCACTCAGTGGGAAAATTTGATAGAACAGTTGCAGGCCAAATTATCCCTAGTGGAAAATATAACAATAGACATCATTGCTTTCAAAGAACAAGCATCTGAAATCAACAAGAAGCTAGAAGTTGTCCAACAGGATCTATATCAAAAGGTGGATACTATTCAAAAATGCTATCAAGCAATAAATATTTCTCTGAAAGGTATTTATATCAAAGAAAACGATGTTTATGTGGCTAGATCCATGTTTAAGGAATTCATCAGATGGAGGAAGAAAGCCAATATCCCTAGTCTCACCCCTTTCTCACAATATGAACAAGTGAAGGGTGAAATGGCCTTGAAAGTTTGGGAGACAAATCTGGAAGAAAGAAAGAAACTTGTCAGAGATGCAAAGGAGACTTGTCTGGATACATTATCTTCTATAGATACAAAATTGATTGAATTTGAAGAAAATGATATCTCAGAGGCAGTGGGGCAGATTGAAATAGAAATGAATAAGGAAAACTCCAGAAAAAATAAGGAAAATATTCAATTTGACATTCAACAGATGAATCAAATTGATTTTCTCAAGATTAATGAGTTGTTGGTGAATCCAAATTCACAGTATCAAATTATAGCCCGGGAAGTGAAGAAGATCCATGAAAAGCTGCCACTAGTACAAAAGAAGATGTTTTCCTTTGAATTGAATGAGAAAATTGAACCTTCAAGATTTGTGGTAGCCTTGATGGACATGTGTACCCAATTCAATGAACAGAGGAAAGCGAGTGCATCTGGGAAAAAATGAAGGAACATACGAAGCGCCAACACATTAAATAAAAACTCAACAATATCTGCATTTTGTTTTTCATTCAAATTGTAGTTTATCTTTAGAGAAGATATTGTGGAAATTCCAACTACTTTTAGTTGAGACAATTTTGTATAAATATATAGATTTTAGATCTATTCGGGGCTGCTTCTAGCCTAATGTAAAAGAGACAACCTTTTTGAATATTAATACAAGTGCAGACAAAGATTCTAAGTTTCATTCCATTTGATTTATGTTCTTTCTATGTGTTTTCATCTCTTATGAATTTCTTTCTGTAGTTCTTGAAGAGTGAATGATTACAATTTAGTAAAACATCTACTGTGATCATAATATATCAAAAGTTCATTCAGTAACAATTTTTCCTTTTTTATTACTGTGAGTAAAAACAAGACCTCTGACCTATGTGAATTTTTGCATTCTTAATCTCCTTTCAAGGGTACATCTTCTGTTTTTCTTCCACTGCAAACAAGGTGAGACTTATCTGTAATTGATACCTTTCTTTGTTTTAACAGTTTTGTAAATCATTTCTACATTATTTGAAATTAAAATTACGACTCAAATAATGAGATACAACCTCTGTATTGTCTTATCATAAATTTCATTTAAAGATTATTTCTCAGAAAATTGAAGATAGAAGAACGCATTTATAAAAACATTTCATTTAAAACTTTGATGCCTGACATTATTCTTTGAGCCTTAGAATCAATCTCAGGAACAACACCTGACATGGGAGATCTGGAAGGGATGTAATCATGGAATATTTAAGGATAACCAACAATTAGAGCAACGAATCTGGGAAATAATTGGTCATGATATAAAGGAAACCCTCTAGCTCACTCGCTAGACTACATAGAATCTACAATGTAGTAACTAAGAAAATATTACTCTAGAATCTTGGAACCTCAATCTAACTCCTTTAGAACTAGGTTCTCCTCATCCTTGTCCTTTTTTATCTAGCCCCAATGTATGGTCTCTACCTCCTTCAACGTTCCTCAAGATCAATTTTGATGGTGTCTCAAAAGGGAGTCTAAGGATAGTAGGGTATGGGGGAATCATTCAAATGACAAGGGTCACATCATATAGGTGTATGTGGCATATTTTGGGCTTGAAATCAATAATGTAGAAAAATTGTGACCCCTTAACATTGTCCTACAATTGGAAAATACCCAAGGGTACTCCATATTAGTGGTCGAAGGAAACTCACAACTTATCATTCACATGCTCGAGAAATTGAAAAATGGATCTACCCCCAACAAAGTCTCTATTAGTTGACACTTAGCTTATGGAATTGAATCTCTTCTCATTTATATCCCTCTCATATCGGATCTCATTCCTTTCCATGTTTGAATATAATCTAACAAGGTAGAGAATCTTCTAGCTAATGAAGGACTTAACATGGTTCATAGCTCTCTATATTCTAGTTGGGTCCAACTTCGAAATGATTTCCTCAAGTCTGGTTTCATAAACTTATCTTGAAAATACCTCCACTACACATATGGGGTGAACAGTGGTCGACCCAATACTAGAAAAACTGAGGACAAACAAATACCTCTAACTTATGACAATGACATTCCAAGCAAATCAAAGCCTTGACTCTCTCCCATATTTTTCAAGTTTCTCATGTTATGTTCTAGCTTTGTTATCTATGTATGTCATGAATCTTATTATATTTCAAAACTTTGTTTACAGTTGGATCGATTTCTAGTTAGGAAAGCAAGTTGACTCCTTTAGTTTCTCACTTAGGCTCTGTCAGTTTGTGGATCTCAGACAATCTCTAAGAACTCGTCCATATAACTAGTTTGGTTCCTTGGACAAACCAATTATGAGTTGTCTATAAACTTATGTATATATAATTACATCAATGGAATCCTTCTTCCATATTTAAAAAAGGATAAGTATATCCCCTTCTAATTGTTGTTCATCAGAATCACCATCCAATATGAATTAGACATCTATATGCATTTGTTTCAAGAACTTGATTATAAAAATAAAATAACATCCATTTACATGTCACCATACCAACTAATTGAATATATTCTCTTAAATATACCAAATGATGGACCCCATTATCCATAAAACTAATAGACAATTCTTTCTAAAAAATACAAACACTTTCCACTATTTCATTGTGCCATCTAGTAATGTTGGCAATATGTACTACCTCCTTGTGAAGGTTTGTGCCATTTAAGAATGCTCGTGATATATATTACCTTCTTGTTAAGGTAGGTGCCATTGTACTTGATTCAATAATGCCAGATTCAACAATAGGCCTTACCCATCCTTGCCCAAGGAGCTTACTAATTGTATTAGACCTTCTACCCCAAGATAAATAGTAAGGCCCCCACCCTTTTTATAATAGTAACTCTGGTGCCCTTGATCACATTTAAGGCCCTTCTAGCCTAATCAAATCTTCAGTCTAATCTGCATCGAATTCCTAATTGTACGACCCAATTATATATTAGTAATCCCTTCCCTCTGTTATTTTTATTCCCTGCCCTTCGGGCTGGGGACTATTAGTAATCGGTTTTTAGTTTTCATATTAATTTGACACAAAAATCGATGCATGTTGATCGTTTAACCAAAATTTTCTAAAAAACATATAATTTAGGTTTTTTTGTAACCTAATTTTTAAGTTCGACCTCTTATTTGGCCTCTTCCCAAGGCACAAGGGATGATAGCTTAGGTTATTTTTTATTTAAATCTCACACTCTTGTTCTGATCTTTACACAACGAAACAATGCTAGAGATGAATCTAGCATTACTTCGCAACATTAAATGTTTGGTGAAATAATCCATATCATAAAGGGGTGCCTTGCATCCATTTATCTTACATGTAGAACACTATTGCATGACAGGACACACAAAGGTACACAGGTGTCCAGCGTTGTGTTTTCCTTCCTCCTCGCTTCTAGCTTTGTTTTCCCTTCTGTGTTTTCCCCTTTGTTCTAGATGCATTTTCTCCTTCTTCTCAATATTCAGATTCTCCTCCCCTGCGTTCCCTTATGCTTCAGCCAAGGTACTTGTTCTTTGCTGCGAAAATATTAGCCAAACTAAAGGTAGATGGTGAGGCAAGGCAGTAAGAAGTAAAGGCGGTATAAAGAGCTTAAAGCATGGCATGTCTTAGGCGGGCTTTATATTTACTCAAGGACAAGTTTTCTTAAAGGACGGGTAAAGCATGCGACTCTTGCTTGTATGATATCCTGACCCTTGCAACCGGTAAGGGAGATAGAGGATCCCAACTGTAGGAGGATAAACATATCTGGCCCTAACTATATAACACTTTCTGGGTATTTCTAGCCCTAACTATCTAACGCTTCCTGTAATGATAAGGTGTATCATTTTTTCTCATAACTTGAATATAATGTACATTATGCTTGCACATATTATCGTGATTATCCACATGCAGAAAACACATATAACCCTTTAATGTTTCTTTCTAGTTTGATAGGGATTTTCCATTTCTGTAAATGACTTCTTGAAACCCTTTTTGTTGAATTCTGGGAGTTTTATGAAATGATTTATTAAACATATGTCCTGTTTATTTTTCCTTTTATAGGAAATCCTTTTATATTTCTTTATTTTTATGAAGGTAACTTCAACTTGTCTTTGAAACTTGCAGAAAAAATATAAATTGTATTTAACTAAGGATTTTATAAATGGAGGACATCTATTTTTTAGATTTATCAACAAGGACTCTTCAGGTATCTCTCTCCATCTTTAAAATGTGGTTTAGTAATGATAAAAAAAATTCGACATAGGATTGCTTGAATTTATCCTGAGCTAAATTTATAATGTTATGATGTAATGACCAATTGGCTCAGTTTTATACTACATAAACGGTTTTTGTTGTGTCGCATCTTCACAACAATGGCATAATGCACTAGGATCTTAAACCTGGAAACCTTCTTCTAGATGTTGAAGGGCGTGTAAGTAAACTATGAATTTTAAATTATCTGGGTATTTCTTGTTGGTTTCTACATGTTTCACATTATGGTGGTTTCATTTTAGTATTTTAATATATTGAAACTTCTGCATATTGACTTCTATCTTTGATCCAGATTTATTTTCGGCACAAAATGAGAGCGGAGATATAATAAAGAAATGCACAGAGATATCGCAGATATTCAATAATGTAACATAAATGTATTAGAGATTCAACCATAAACACAGATATATAGTAATAAACGATTTCTATTAATGAAAGAAATGTACAGAGACTGTAAAAATACAGAGTGAAAGACTCGCTAGAATGGTGGTAGCTTATCTCTGAGAAGAGATGTGATGGCTACTCGCATTCGCAAGAAGATGATTACAATGAGGCTCTGAAGGCATTTTTACAATAAAAAAGAATGCAAAAAACCCTATACATCCAAAAACCTAACCCTGGAAGATGAAGCGCCAAAAGTCGTGTGGGCCCCGTTTAGGTAAAGTAGTACATCAACTTCCTGGGGTCGTAACTTTTGCATACAATCTCCTTTTTAGGCGTATGATAGCCCGTTGGAAAGGTATCATCGAGGATATTCATTTTGGGGTATTAATCATTCCTTTAGATATCATTAATAATCTTAATCATGAAAAACCTTCATTTAGGCCCTTAAAAATGGCCCCAGAAGTTAAAACTGCTAAAAATAGTAAATTGCCAAAATTTCCAAAAAACCATTTTGAGCCAGTTGGAAAAGGTGGGTGGCCACCAATATCCACCTAGATCAATTCTCCCTCCTTAGTAAGAAATGGTCTCCATTGCGTTGAGTTCCCAGGGGAGAGGGAAAAGCGTTTGTTGAATCTACATCTTGGTGAGTTGCTTGCCTTCCTGTAGATGTCGCACTGCTCAGTTTGTGGAAGTCTATCACAAACCTGTTGAGGCTGAGGATGTTCAACAAGTCAAGCTACATGAGAGGACAATGTGAAAAAGGAATATGTGTGCTTTTCTGCAACCTTGTCGACCTGCTTCTGTTGGATAGAAGGTGCTTAGGGCGAGGATGTAGTGGTTGCAGTGTCCTTATGTTCTCCTTTTGAACAGATTGTGAAGACGCTGGATTTTGCAGTATGAGATACTACCTTGCAACACTGTTTAGGTGGAACAATAGTCAGAACTACCTCTGGTATTCTGTAGAGATGACCCCCTAGAGAAACAATGACACTGTGGGGTCGAGACTCATAAATAACATGGCGTCTCCACATATATGGCTGGCCCAAGAGAACATCACAGACATCCAGTGGGGAAACATCACATAATACCTCATCCTTGAAGGGATGCATGCCGTATGACAATTGACACTGTTGGCTGACACAGAGATCTCGTCCTTGGCGAAGCCACCCGATGTTGTATGGCTGCGAGTGTGGTGTTGTCAACAATCCCAACTGTTTGACGAACTCTATTGAGATGAGGTTCTTCTGGCTTCCTCTATCAACAATAAAATGAAGCGGGGTCCAATTCACCCTCATCTATGAATGAAAAAGGTGCTTCCCCTCTTCGGGATCTGTTGGTTCTTCTGGTTGAATTGTTATGGTCGCGACAATAGGTGTGGGGTCTGTGTCGATGATCTGTCTTTTACCAGTATTTTCATAATCAGATTCTAAATCAAGGTTAGGCTCCTTGTCTTTGATCTCAACCACCAATGACTATTTTGAGTGACATTCATCGGTGTTGTGCCAGGGGATTTTTCAGAAATCGCACCATTTTATGGTGTCCTTCTTTGTCTTCCCGTGACCCTTATTTTCTTGTGGCTTGGACTGGTTTTCGGGAGATTGTTTGTTAGGGCCGTATTTGTCATACTTTGGTTGTTACGGATTTGCAGATCCAAAATCTCGTTTTTTCTGGTGCTTAAATTTCTGCTCGATTTTAACAACATGTGGATAAGAAGCACCAAGTGATGAGATGTCCAGAAAATCCATTTCAGTCTGGATGTATCTATGTAGAGTCCCACCGTATTTCAGAGCCAAATGTCGTTCAGAGTATTTGATACCCAACTTGGTGCGCAAGGTATGGAAGGTATTGGTTAACTCTGGAACTACTTGGCCCCTCTCTTGTCGTAGTGTGGTCCATCTCATGTACTATTCCTCATATTTTTCAACAGGTTCATACTGTTCCTTTACCGCATCCACAAAAAAATCTCAAGTGGGCTCAACCCCATATATTCCAGACTCCTATGTGGAACTTTTCTCCCAGTAAGTTTCCAACCAATGTTTGACATGAGGGAGATATTTAAGGAGTGCAAAGGTGATCTTTTCTCTGTCGGAAAAATTGTGAACAGAGAAATAACCTTCTAGCAAAGTTAACCATTTTTATAGGGCTTTTGCATCTATCTGTCCTTCAAATACAGGAATATCAAAATTAACTTGTACCTTGAAAGGCGAGGTGCCTCCAAAGTGGTCGCTTGATGAAGATGCGCCTGTGGCTATCGGCAGGCGTTGAAGGATGTGGACAAAATTCTCCATCATTTTGTCCCTCTGTCGCGTGAGAGATTGCTCAAGCAATAGATCGATAGGATCGTCTGCTCCGTCGTTTTTCTTTTCTTCCGCCATTGAGGATTTTTTGGGTGTGAGAGAGTGATTTTCTTCAAGAGAGACAATCTCGAGACCCAACTTGCTATACTCGGACCTCATCGGGGACATGCACTGAAAAGGGATCAAGAGCAGCCTGCTCTGAGACCACTGATCTAGATTTATTTTTGGCATGAAATGAGAGCGAAGATAAAATAAATAAATGCACAGAGATATCACATATATTCAATAATGTAACAGAAATGTATCAAAGATACAACCATAAACACAGATATACAATAATACACGATTTCTATTAATGAAAGAAATGTACAGAGATTGTAAAAATACAGAGTGAAAGACTCGCTAGAATGGTGGCATCTTATCTCTGAGAAGAGATGTGACGGCTACTCGCATTCATAAGAAGATGATTACAATGAGGATCTAAAGGCCTTTTTACAATAAATAGGGATTCCAAAAACCCTAGACATCCAAAAACCTAACCCTAGGAGATGATGCGCCAAAATTCATGTGGGCCCCGTTTGGGTAAGTTAGTACATCAACTTCCCGGAGTCGTAACTTTTGCACACAATCTCCGTTTTAGGCATATGATAGCCCGTTGGAAAGGTATCGTCGATGAGATTCATTTTAGGGGCTCAATCATGCCTTTGACTATCATTGAGAATATTGATCCCGAAAAACCTTCATTTAGGTCCTCAAAAATGGCCTCAGAAATTAAAACTGCTAAAAATAGTAAATTGCCAAAATTGCAAAAAAACTATTTTGAGCTAGTTGGAAAAGGTGGGTGGCCACCGATATCCACCTGGATCAATCTTGTTTTCTCAAAAGTTGGAATTTTACCTCAAAAACTTATTTTATATCGTGGAAACATGTTCAGCCTGATAAACGTATAGAGTCTGTGTGGATGGTTGTCTTTAATGAGATATATAACTTTTTCCAGGAAATTTGATCAAGAAGACTGATGAATATCAAGGTTATGCATGGTTGGAGGTATGTAAATTTTTCTTATTTGATTCTATTTGATCGGTATGAAAATATGTATAACACAAAGGCATAATCAAATCGACTAGGGTTTCCCTGCGTACCTACACTATAGTTTTCCTGTTCCAATAGTTGTTGTTCTGAAGTAGACTCCCCATGCTCTTGTTTGCCTTTCCCTCTGTCGCTCTATCAATTGAGAATGAGATACCATAAAGAAAGCTACTTTTTCCTATTATTCCAGAAGATTAAAAAGGTACAGCTTCAAACCCACCATTTGGAATTCACAGTAACAAAGACCAGGCCCAAACCTCCACGTACACGCATTTCCTTCGATTCCCAATATCATCTTGATCCCACAAATAGACTCTCCCACAACACTAGCTCATGTTTTGGATGATCTTAAGTGTTGTTTAAGACAACGTTTCTTGAACTGAAGCCGATAGTGACGGTGATGCAAATCTATCCCTTGCCTTATTATTATTGTTGGCATTTACATTCTTGTTTTTATTATGCTTCAAACGGAGAAATGGAAGGGAGTTGGTCCAAGGTGGCATACCTGCCAGTGCGTGAGCTGAATCTGGTGATAGGATAGTGAAGACGTAGAGGGTATAGAGGAAATTGAATTCAGTAAGTTGAATATGGTGTGGGGCCCTCGAAGACAATACATTGTGGTGTTGTATGCATGGGAGACTACAAGCCTATTCGATTTATCTGCCCTCGGCTGCAAGATTCGATAATAATGAGAGCAAAGAGTATAAGCATCAGACCCACTCCTCTGAGAATGTATGCAACTGACTACTTCCATGAGAAAATCGATGTGCCATTGCCATTTCGGGAACTGCATTCTGCATAGTTATGGCCATATTCGTAGAGTTCGTTGTACAAGGACATTGGGAAGAAACATCTTGGGATAAACTTTACCTGCCATGTAATTTATTAGAGCTAAAATATAGTAAACATTCTCGATATTTGAACTCCTTTCAGTGTCGATTCTCCATGTCTCTGTTTTGCAAGGAAAATTATGGACACATTGTATGGTGTGCATTTATGTATGTTAGGACATGCTTGGATGCCAGAGTTGGGATAAGATATTCCACTTGGTTACTATGGGTAGTCACTACATGTTAACATATGATGTTGCATATATACGTTTCCACTTTACTAAATAGATGGCTTTAGTTTGTTTTTTTGGCTCGGGCAAGAAATGTGAGTTGGCTCCACTTTCAAAGATTTCTAATTTGCTATTTTTGAGTAATAAAATTTACTGTTTCTGGGGTGTTTATCACATGCATCATTTTTCCACCAGTTTTTGTTAATTCTCTGAAGTCTGTCATTCTCAGAGAGGGCCAGGATAACTGTGGTCATATTGGGTGTGAGTGGGGAGTTCTTTGGAAAAATCTGTTGATATCAACATAGATTTTTTCATGACTTTCATATTGAAGAAGAATAAAATGAGAAAACAAAAGTGAGAGTAAGTCTACTTACAAATCCCCATTCACTTTTGGAAAATTGTCCACCCACAATTGTAAATCCATAATGCTTGGATAAAAACAATTGAATAAAGGGAAGCTTGTCCACAACTTCTGCTACACCTCCTTTGTCTGGTCCCATAGATAAAGCTTTAGCATACTTCTGGATCAAATCTAAAGGAACTAGTCTGGATTTGGCTATATTGAACTTTCCTGATAGATAGTCTCTAACAAATGATCCAGTTTGATATCCTATTGGTGAATTTCTTACTACTAGGCTATCAATTCCTTGATTTTTTGTTGAAAGTCGGTGCACTATTAGGATTGATGTTAGAATTGCAATGTAACTTTGAGTGATGATTAAGACCAAGAATAGCCATATAATAAGGAGTGTTTGTCCAAGCATGCTCTTAGTGTTTTCCTCTGCATCAATGCCATATATATTTGCATTATATTTTATTTTTTTTCCACAAACTTGTTTGCACAACGGATTTTATTTTGGACACACTGGAAATTTATTGGCACCAATACCATACCATTATTGTTAATCTAGTGAAGCTTCATCACTCTCATACATATTTGTAAAATAAAATCCTATGTAAGCATAAATCAAACCAATGCATTACAGGGAAGTTATTAACCTTCACCAACATAAATTCTAAAAAACATTACTCACTATGTGCAAGGAACATCGTAGAGAAGGAGCACTTGCACAAAACAATATTGTAGTGTGGTTAGTGTCATTTTTTAAAGCTTTAAAATATTATGGCCATGTTTGCAAAGTTCGTTGTATGAGGACATTGGGAAGCAACATCTTGCGATAAGCTTTACCTGCCATGCAATTTATTAGAGCTAAAATATAGTAAACATTTTGGATATTTCAAGTCCTTTCAGTGTGGTCCACGTCTCCGTTTTGCAAGGAAAATTATGGACACTTTATATGGTGTGCATTTATGTATGTTAGGACATGCTTTTAATTTTTATTATGTAAAGCCATGACTATAACCTATTCTCATTAATTTAATGAATTTATGTGTCTAAAATATGCATGGGAAACCCACATGAGTAAACATCACGTTCTTTCTACCTTCTTGGCAGGGACTTGTTGCTCAACAACTCCACTTCTTTAAGAAGGGGTTTTGGACATCCATACGTGATAATAACATACCATTATGAGGCTTCAATTGCTTTCTAATAATTGGGCATCTTTAATAGGAATTTGGTTGACATCTACCCACTTCTATTATTAAGACAACTTTTTTAGAGGGCATTCATATTCTCTTTGGAGTAAAGAGGTGATCAATGCAGAGTTGTTAAATAGAGGAGTCAAACTCAACTAATGAGTTATCAGTTAATATTATATTATTTTTCTCAACATATTATAAATAAATAATGAATATTTTTTAGATATGAGATAAAAATGTAAATGGAATAAGTATTAGGTTTTATAGATATGTGGACGTTTTAGATAATAAAAATAAAAGTAGATGTATTTATAGTATATAATTAGATTATTAAAATATATAAATTGGAATAAATAGATTATTAATAAAAAATGAAATGTTAATATTTATTTTTATAAAATTAAAAAATAAAATAAAATAAATATTATATATAGAAATAAAAAATCAAAACTACAATAAAAGTATACAATTTGAGTGAGTCTAATGATTAAGAACATGTGTTTACTCCTAAGAGATTATAAGATCAAATCTAGAAGGGAGTAACTTACATAAATGATAAAAAAACATAGAATTACTAAATCTTAAATAAAAGAGCATGATGTTGAGTAGAAATTATAAGATCAAATCTAGAAGAGAGTAGCTTACATAAATGATAAAAAAACATAAAATTACTAAGTTTTAAATAAAAGAGCATCATGTTAATGTTAAGTGATGAAACATAACCTCTATCAAAAATTTAACCTATTGAAATTCTACATTTAAATATATTATTAATTTAATTATTAAAACAGTTTCAAAAACTACCATCTCATTATCATTTTATAATGGAAATAAAAGTGATTAAATTGTAGTATCAATAACTAAACTATTATTTTAATAAATATTAACATTGTAAAATTAAACTCAAAAAGAAAAAAAATGTTATATAAATACATAAATGAAATCAATGTAATATCAATATATCAAATAATATAATTTTATAATTGAATTAAAAGTGAGAATAATACACCATTAATACATTAAATAATATTAATATCACATTATTATAAGATTAAACAGAAAAGGAAAAAATGTCATATAAATACATGAAATAATATCAATATATCAAATAATATGATTTTATAATTAAATTATAAATGAAAATAATATACCATCAATATATGAAATTACATCAAAGTCATATCATTGTAAAATCAAACAATGAGAATAATATAATTTTATAATTAAATTAAAAGTGAAAATAATATACCATCAATACATGAAATAATATCAATGTCATATCAGTGTAAGATTAACCCTAAAAAGTAAAATATACTGTCATATCAATATATCAAATAATATAATTGAATTAAAAGTAAAAATAATATACCTTCACTACATAGAAATAATATCAATGTCATATCAATACATCAAATAATATGATTTTGTGTCAATATATCAAATAATATAATTAAATTAAAAGTAAAAATAATCTACCATCACTACATCAAATAATATCAATGTCATATCAATACATTAAATAATATGATTTTATAATTGAATTAAAAGTGAGCATAATATACCATCAACACAGCACTTTGATATTTTTATTCAGCTAGAGAAGTTAGTGGTGAATAATTCGACACCGTGCTTCGCTCATAGATGCAGCACACATCTCAAGGAGCTGCCGTCCAACAACAAATCGAATGCTTTGTTTATATCGGAGAAAGGCATCTCGTGCGTAATAAATTCTTCCACTCTAATCTCCTGCAACACCCAGAGAAAATGTTGATAATCTTCACCAATAAAATCAAATTTGAAAATAACCAGATGTCATGCATGTGCTTGCACCTTGTTCATGCATTTTTCAACCAGGTCGGGAAGTTGGGTTTTCGCCTTGAATCCACCGAAAATTGATCCGTCCATCCTCCTTCCATCGAACAATTCCAATGGACGAAGGCTTATCTTTCGCGAGCTTGCATCGATTCCAACCAGCACTGCCAAACCCCACCCCTGTGGTAGATTAATACACATTAAAGTACCTCATCAGTTGCAGTGCAGGGGCTTCAAACTTTTTCAATTATTTCTTGAGAAAAAGGCAAAGAAGAACATGGAGATTTACATCGTGTGCAGATAAGAATGCCTGGTACATTATATCTGCATGTCCAACGCACTCGAAGCTGTAATCTACGCCTCCATCCGATATTTCTTGTATCACCTGCTAGAAAGTTGACCTCTTGGAACTTATAGGATCTTGTAAGGATATAAATAAGTAAAAGTATATTGAATTCAGGGACACACAATTTCAGATGTAGTGCTTTATAGAAAAGGACATGAAAACATACCTCGTGTATGGGCTTGGAGTGGTCTTTAGGGTTGATGCATTCTGTCACTCCCAGGACCATGGCTGCAAGAAATTAAGAAAACGATGGACTGAGTCTGTGTGTTAACAACTTAATAAGTTGCACAGTTGATCTGTTCATTTACCTTTGGGGAATTTGTTAGGGTTGGTGTCAACTCCAATTATTCTGGATGCTCCTCTCAGTCTCGCGCCCTCGGCCACCTTCGCAAATATAGGTGAACCAAGTAAGTAAATAATGAAAAACATTCTGAAATACTTTGACAAAAAAATGTATGTCGGGATGCTAATTTGGTGAAAATTCACTGACAGCAAGGCCGACTGAGCCGAGACCGAAGATGGCTACCGTTGATCCATGTTCTACGTTAGCTGTATTCCATGCAGCACCAACACCTGCAGATCCGATATCCTGTATCGTCAACATAAAGGGTAAACGGATCCTATTTCTATTTGTGTGTGCAATGCTCACGAATAGGATGGCTAAATATTCTATGTTTTAAGTTTTTTTTTAGGTTTTTTTTTTAGGAAACAGTTGATGTAAATTTGGACAAAATTCTTGTTTTCTATTGTTTAAATTGTATTTCTGAATCTAGGTGCTTAAAAAAATCTGTTTTTTTCATTATACGAACTTAGTCACTCAAATATACACATCCAGCTATTCATCATCGAATTTCTGACAAAATCAAACTAAAAAAGTTACTTAAACTAATAAGGTAAATTTAGACAAAATCCTTATTTTCTATTGTTTAAATTGCATTTCTGAATCCAGGGTGCTGAAAAACCCCTGATCATTTTGATTATACAAACTTAGCCACTCAAATCTACACATCCAACCAGTTATCATTGAATTTCTGACAAAATCAAACTAAAAAAGTTACCTTGTGATGTAAATTTGGACAAAATCCTTATTTTCTATTGTTTAAATTGTATTTCTGAATCCATGAATGGATTCAGAGTGCTGAAAAACTTCTGAACGTTCTAATTATACAAACTTAGCCACTCAAATCTACACATCCAACCATTCATCATAAAATTTTTGACAAAATCAAGCTAAAAAAATTAAAAAAAAAAAAAGCCAAAAATACTACTTTGTTTGTAAATGATAATAGGGTTCAGAGGGTCCCACTGTGTTTGCAACGTCCACTGATAGGTTTCTATTTGTGGAAGTTTCTATATATGGCGTTTGGAAGTTTATATAAATAGACGGTTAAAATGAATGAACCAACAAATTTTATTAAGATTAATATATGAGGACTCTATGTCAACTTCATCTTCCAGAGATATGAGGATTCCATGTCATACTTCAT
>JASDQU010100419.1:0-38214 GCA_032191745.1 Picea mariana
GAATCACCACAGGAAACCTCAGCCACTGTTACAAAGGAGTCACAACTTCAAAGAGGAGATCCGCCTACTTTAGAAGAGAACATGTGAGTGTGTAATAAAGATAGAGGTAGGATCTCTATTTATACTTTTAGGCTAGGTTAGGGTAATAAAAATATTAATTAAAATAACATGTTTAATTAATATAAATACTAATTAAACATGTTATAATTAAAATATTTAATTTATATTTTCTCATTAACCCCTAAAGCAAAAACAAAACCCCAAAAACATAAGCAAGGGTAAAGGGGGGGGGTTTAGGAAGGGTGACTTGGTGGCAATACTTGTCCATTCATTCTCAAAGTGACCTTTTTAATTTTATCATCATTGCATATGGGATACATCCCTCATGCGGTCATGTCCACCTTCAAGGAGGGACATATACCAACAACTGCCTGGTCAAGGACCAAGTTGCCCCCAGAACATTTCTGGGGTCTTATCCTCCAAGGTACAGGACCAAGGATCAACCCATGCCCCAGGCATGGGTACCCTGGAACATTTCCAGGGGCCCTAGACATATCTAGGGACTTTAACTACTTGGTCCCAGACCAAGAACCCCAGTCATATACTGGGGGCCCTCTCAGGGGTCTTTATTGCTTGGTCCCAGACCAAGAACCCCAGTCATATAGTGGGGGCCCTAACAAGGGTCTTTTGCCATGGCACTGACTGTTTTGGTCCCAGACCAAGAACCCCAGGAGTGCACTGGGGGCCCTAAATCTTGGCTAGGGTCTTTGCCATCCTCTCGGAGAATGGCTATTGCAGTTGCTTTAAATTCAACACCAAGTACCAGCTTAGAGGGAGCCAGAGTTCAGAGGGAGTCATCCCTCAGGATCCAGTAAGGAGGAGCAGCCTCCCAAGACAGTTCATAGGAGATTAGACTTCAGAGGAAGTAAGGAGATGCAGAGGGAGCAGATGGCTCCAAAGATTGTACAGAATCAGAGGAAGTCAAGTTCCAAAGAGAGCAGGAGACCACACAATTTTTCATCTATGTGGCGTTGATGAGTAATATCATTGATTTGGAACCTTCCACTTATGAGGAAGTTGCAAAGAAGCAAGTGTGGAAGGATGCTATGATGGAAGAGTATCAATCCATCATAAAGAATGATGTGTGGGAAGTGGTTCTGAAACCAGAAGGGAAGTTAGTAGTGATTTCCAAGTGGATCTATAAGATCAAGCATGCTGCAGATAGCAGCATAGACAAGTACAAAGCTAGATTTGTGGCTAGAGGATTCTCCCAAAAAGAGGGAGAAGATTATGACAAGACATTTGCTCCAGTATCAAGGTACACTTCCATTAGATCTATTATTTCTATTGCTTCTGTTATGGGATGGAAATTACACCAGATGGATGTCAAGACTTCTTTCTTGAATGGTGTAATTGAAGAATAAGTGTACATAGAGAAACCACAAGGTTTTGTGATTTATGGGAAGGGGTCTCGTGTTTGTAAATTGAAGAAATCGTTGTACATGCTTAAGCAAGCACCCAAGGCATGGAATGCCAGAATAGACAATTATTTGATGAGCTTGAGGTTTACCAAAAGTGATGCAGATCCCAACCTTTACTACAAGGTTGAAGATGGTTTCCCATTGATATTGGTACTATATGTGGATGCCCTGTTTCTTACAGGGGATGAGAAGCTCATAGATGGGTGCAAGAGGGAACTCACTTCAAAGTTCGAAATGAAGGATCTGGGTTTGATGCACTATTTCTTGGGAATAGAGGTGTGGCAGAGACCAGATGAAATTTTTCTTAGCCAAGGAAAGTATACAGTTGACATCCTGCAGAGATTCAGGATGATGGACTGTAAGTCCATGGCCACACCTATGGTTATCAATCTGAAGCTCTTGAGTGATTCTTCTTCAGATTTGGTTGATCCCACGATGTACAGACAATTGATCAGATCCTTGATGTACCTAGTTAACACCAAGCCGGATATATGCTTTGCAGTGAACACATTGAGTCAGTACATGGTTGAACCTAGACATGTACATTTGGTAGCAGCAAAGCATGAGTTGAGGTACCTACATGGTACGATTGGATATGGAATCATATATGTCTCGGACGGTAAAGTAAAGCTACAAGGTTATACAGACTTTGACATGGCGGGGAGTGCAATGGACAAGAAAAGCACATCAGGATGTTGCTTCAATTTGGGATCAAGTATGATCTCATGGTTGAGCAGAAAACAGACGTCAGTGGCACTCAGTACAGCAGTGAAAGAATATATAGCAGCTAGTGTTGCAAGTCGTGAAGCAGTGTGGCTTTGGAAGTTGTTTGCAGGGTTATTTGATCTAGAGTTGGAGCCAACTTTGATATATTGTGATAATCAAAGTTGTGTAAAGCATTCAGAGAATCCAGTCTTTCATGACAAGTCAAAGCATATAGAGATCAAATACCATTTCGTCCGAAACATGGTGCAAAAAGGAGTGATGGAGCTCCGGTACATATCCAAAGATGAGCAGATAGCGGACATTCTCACCAAGCCTCAATCTAGAGTGAAGTATGAGTACTTCTGAGACAAGCTTGGCATGATGCAGAATGTCCATCCTCGTTGAGAGGGAGTTGTGATGTTCCTCCTACAGCAGGAAGATACTCTCCCTTTGGCCAAGGGTTTCCCAGATCAGTCATGTGAAGTGACTGAGGGAGTAATGAGTAGCCTGGTACAAGTCTTGACTACGCCATGTGAAGTGGTTAGGTGTGATTGGGACCATGGCGTAGCCTTTCCTAAGCCATGTGAAGTGGCTAGGTGTGAATGGGGATATAGTGGTAGTCTTGCCCATACCATGTGAAGTGGATGGGTGTGATTGGAACTACTAGGAGAGGAGAAACATCAAAGCATAGTCTTATGATTATGGTGTAGTCTTTCCCATACTATGTGAAGTGGATGGGTGTGATCGGGACTACTAGGAGAGGAGAAACAACATAGATACTTGTAGCGTAGTCTTGTGACTATGGTGGTAGTCTTGCCCATGCCATGTGAAATGGATGGGTGTGATTGGGACTACTAGAAGAGAACATCATGGAAGAATACATCCCTAGCTAAGAGAAAGTGTTGATGTTTTGGTAGCAGCAGGAGGTATTCCTCCTAGGCAACTTTTCTTAGAGAAGAAGAAGATTCCAAGAAGTTAAAGGAAGACCATTGAACAGTTGAAGAACACCCCAGAAGAGAAGTCGTCCCACAGGAAAAGAATAAAGTGGAAATAGAATTTCCAGAAAGAGAAGTCAGCCCACATGAAAAGAATAAAGTGGAAATAGAATTTTCAGGAAGAGAAGTTGACCCACAGGAAAACAATAAAGTGGAAATAGAATTTCCAAGAAGACAAGTTGGCCCCAGCTAAGTGACTGAACTAGTATAAATAAAGGTGACACCTTGCTCATTTGAACACACTCACTCACACAACTATCTCACTCAAGAAGAAGGTGCAAGTCTGAGGCAAGAAGAAGACACAGCTACTGCAGCAATTGGGGTTTCTTGATGACTCTTGGTGATTTCTCTTGTGCGCTATCTCTAGAAGAGTTGCGCTAGTATTGTGTGGTGGCTCAGCTACCCTCGCTAGGGTTTGACAAGGAGAAGAGATAAGTTCTTGTATCAAGGTTTCTTCATTATCAGTTTTGCTCTTGTGAATAGAGCTTGTTCATGGTTGTATTGTATTATCAAAAAGATTCTCTCTAAGAAAAGTTGGTTGGGTTTTTCCCCGGGTTTGGGGTTTTCCCAGGATAAATCTCTGTGTCCTCTTGTGCTTGTTTATCCTACTTATATTTTCAGTATATGGTTGTTGAGTGTAAAAGAAGATCTAAATACTCTAGTAAATATATTGCTCTGAAAATTTAAGAAAATCTAACACGGATTAGGCGGCAACACTATCCACAAGAGCAGCGCCTTCTCAACTTAATGATACCTCTTTCTTTTATATCAAAGCCTTAAGTTATTCTAAATATAATATTTATTACATGTTCTTAATGAAACCTCTTTCTTTGTTAATCAAGGACATTATTAATTATTCTGAATACAACGTTTGCTACCCAAGTATCAATGCACTTATGTTTGTGCACCAAGTTCTGGGCTCAAACAAAATTAAGCAATAAATACACGCTAGAGAATAATCAGTCAAAACAATGCAACCTTACATCAACAATAATAGCTAGCATGAAATTGATATGAACATGGAAGTAAGGTCTGGTAAGCAATGAACGAGGTAGAATTCAATACATTTTAGAAGGCAGTTTGCCCGAACAACCATTAAAAGAAAAAGGGCTAGTGGTGGAATAAGTAGTTTTTCCTGCATAGTTTTTTGAAGATATAGATGAAAACGTATAGGACATAAGACAAGTAAAGAAAAAGAAGAAATAACATCGCAAGAAGAAAATGGAAAGGAGCCTCAAGCTCCACAATGCCACAGCCTTGATTCAACAACACCAGTAGTAGAACATGGCACCAGAAATGGCAATCCTGAAGGAAGAAGTGTTAGAATTCAATGAAGGAGACTAGATTTTTGAATTTTGAAGGTAGGTTGCAACTAGAGGACTATTAAGTGACCAATATTAGACATTAGACTACCATTCAGACGCTGTATGCTTCATGATCTGGCAACTATGACACGCACCCCACCTGACAGTATAACACCTGGAGGGAAGCAGACAAATTATGAGCACAGCTACAAAAAGTTCAAGGGCACTTGGACAAATCAAATGGATTGATCTATCATGCTTCCCAATCTGGAAACACATCCATCACATAAGCAATATCAAATGTTTCAAAAGTCTTTTCGAGCCAACATAACAGAGGATAAAAAAGTATTTACTATTGAGGCTTGAACGAGTAGGGCTATAAAAGAGAGAAACGATAGTGTTACTCTGGAAAATTGGACCAAATCAAAGAAGGTGTGATGCACCAACAAAGGAAAGGCCAGAGATTGAGAAGGCAATAATAGAGTCATCAAAAAGACCTAGGAGCACTAATCCACCAGCTCAGGGAAGAAAGAAAAAAATGGAAATAGAGGTGCAAGTGCAAAGTCTTCAAAACAATTAGGAGTCTACTAAGATAACAACACAAGACAGAAAGGAATTAACGAGGATCAAATGAGTAACCAGCCTGTGACACAATCTTGTGAATTGCATGCAGGTGCTTCAACAATACAAAATACAACTCCCTATTGGTATTGTAATTCTAAAGGATTTCCCAATGCCCATGAAAGAAGACCCCAAAAATTAAACTACCTAGGGAAGAGGGGAGTAAAAAGGAACAAATCCAAACTGTGTACTAGCCAAGTGAATAGTACAATAACCAGAAAAACTAAAGCAAGAATAGGTTGATCTGCTCCATAGAAAGCCAAACATTTCAGAGGTCTCTTATGAGACCTCCCAATGGCATAAAATGGAATTATTGGCAAGAAATAGTCAAGAGAGAGGCCAAACTCATTGGGGACCAACTTCCAATACCAATTTGTTGCAATGTATTACTAACACACAACAGAAACAAATGCAGAGGGAAAACATAGAATCACCAAATAGGCAACTCTTATGACCAAAATGACCGGTAATCTGGCCTGTCGCCACTCAGACAGTAGACCTAAACCAAACCCAATAAATTTGTTAAACATGTAGGGCAATGTGTCCGAATAAAGGTGACAAAACACATTTCATTAAACCTAGCAACGGCCCAATCAACCTTCTGGATGCCAAATTCAGCAGAGCCCTGACTGTAGATTGAGATCCTATTAGAGGGGGGCCAAGGGCCATAAACAATTGTTTTCTAAGGTTTTTTCTACGTTTCTCTCAATGAAACATTGTCTAGTTAGATAATGACATGAATAATTTTATTAATGTCCACAAATGACCACATAAAAGGTCACTTGGACTAGAAAATACAATAACAATCAGTTGTCCATGGACCATGGGAGTGTCAGGAACACGACTGAAAACTAAGAAAACGAACAATCAATACAATCAGTTAGAAAAGGTGTTTTTACTTGAATTATTTTCACAGAGATTGCTCCATCTTTCTCAGAAAACAGACCAGAAAAAGCTTATCCTATAAATTTGAAGACAATCCCCCTTTGTATTGATCTTCAGTTTGACCTTCAACCAATCTTGAATGCTAGTTTTAGAACCTTTTCCCTTAGCATGGCAGCCTTTATCTGGTGGTCAGCTATAAAAGGAAAATAATTCGACAAACTTCTATATCTTCTCTTTCCATTGTCATTGTGTGAGGCATTAAGCAATTCTGGTTCCTGGTTTTGGGTCTAACTGTCTCAATTCTAAGTCATAGCTGCATGAATATATACTTCCTCCTGAACAACATATTTATTTCCTGATCTGTCGGTTTCCTTTGGGCCACCACGATGGCCTATGACTTATAATAATATCCTCTTTAACTAGATTACAGCACAGCCAAAAACATTCTATGTGCCATTTGTGTGTAACCAAAGAGAGAAAGCAATAAACTAAAATGTAAAATGTGCTTCCATAAGTAGACATTTATCTCTAACCAAAGGAGAAAGCAATAAGCTAAAATGTGAAATGCTTCATCAATTAGACCATAAGATCATGGTCCTCTCTTCACAAGTTATGATGAACAACTATAACACAACGTGGATAAGGAAATAAAATTGTGATTGGCCTTTCGTCATCCATCTATCAAGGTAGAAATAAAACAAAGACCCTTTTTTGGACATAATAAGAAAACTTTTGTGCCATAATCACAATGAGAACTTACACAACTTCTTGTTGGGTACCATTACTGTCCGGGGGCCAACCTTGAGAGGGATCCCACTTTGCTGCAGACGATCCCAAATCCTCGGGATTTGACTTTGTAGATGTAAATTGACCTTTGTTGCGTTGCATCCTGCACAAAATAACTAAATATAATTAACAGACTAGAGGAATCTAATTCAGATGAGGCACAGTTTCTTCCACAGTAATATCAAAAACGGTGTTTTAATTATGAAAGATCAGAACAACAAGCTTTCTGTGGGTGAAACATCAATCTCTTAGACTGCACCATGATGCAAGGACAGCATTATTTAGTAAGCAGCAGTATCAAGAATATAAAGCATAATCATGGCAGCCAAGAAGGTCAAGATTACCCTTCCATCTCTTCTAAATTCTAATCATTCGATATAAAATAGCCATTTCACATATATGATTTTGAGAAATGTAGCTCGAGCAGGAGCTTCTTGCACGGATTAGGTGTGAACGTGTGAGAAGTAGTTCAAGACGACTTCTTAATGACCACTTAGAAAAAGTGGGAAATACTACCATCTTGTAATTTCACTTAAATAAATAAAAGTGAAAGTCAAATTTCCCATGTTCTCCTAGTCTTAAAAATCTAAATGAAATATTCTAGAATATTAGAGAGTTAGATTTGTTCTAATTTTAGCCATACACTTCATTATTGAGATAAGGTGGTTGCTAGGACTAAGGAGATTAGTTGCTAAGATTTGGGAAATTAGTTGCTAGGACTAAGGAGATTAGTTGCTAAGATTTGGGAAATTAGTTGCTAGGATTGAGGAGAATACTTATCTCTCTCAAAGCATAAATAGGACAAGATGGGAGAAGTTGGAACACACATGGGAACACTTGAGAGAGGCAGAGACCAAGAGAAGGAGAGTGCATCTGAGAGGAGAAAGTGCAGATCCGCTGTAGCAAACAGCAATAGGGAATCCGTACAGCAGAAGCGTCGTACAGTCGTACAGCAGTAGCTGCTGCCTTCTTTCTTCAGCAGAGCCATACTTCTATTTCAGCAGGTTATACTTCTATGTTCTGTAGTGTTTTGTTTACCATACAGCTGCTAAGTAACAGCAGACTGTGGAGGTACCTTGTAAGCTTTGATCATTGGAATGATAAGATGAATTGAAGGGGAAAATCACTGTGCACGTGTGTTATTCACATATTGCTTCCGCTGTTCATTTTCTAGCTATCTATGTGATTGTTGCATGTACAGAAATAACCATTTCTGTGATTAAATAAGTTCAGATCTGATTTATTTAATTAACAGAAACATAGGACAGCAGTCATCTAGGGCTTTTGGAAAATTTCATATGGTATCAGAGCTGGTTTCTGATTGAGATCCTCGAGGGTTTACAGCAGTAGATCGATTGTGGAAACAAGGACCAGCAGTTAGAGGGTTTCATTATTATTGCTTGAAGGACTAGGCACTCTTGCAGGGAAGATTTTTTGTTTTATTTTTCAGATTTGGGAGTTTGTGCAATAGATCTCAAAGATGGCATCAGCAAGCCTCAGATTTGAGGACAGATTAGATGGTGCCACCAATTACTTGTCCTGGAAAGCCAGGGTAATATTGCTAGTTAGTTACTCCACCTACAAATCCGCAGCAGTTGGCAGCACATAAGAAGAAGGAAGTGAAGGCCAAGCGGGTGATCTTGGATGCCATGAAGGATCATTTGATTCCTCACATATCCGAGAAGAAAATAATGAAGGAGATGTTCAATGCCCTGGTTAGCCTCTACCAGAGTGAGAACATTAACAGGAAGATGATATTGCGGAACAAACTCTGATCCATAGAGATGACCAGATTAGACACCGTTACCATTTACCTCATGAAAGTCATGCAGATCCATGATCAACTTGCAGCAGTTGGGGAGAAGATTGCAGATGCAGAGCTAGTGAACATGGCACTGAATGGATTTCCAGCTTCATGGGAACCATTTGTCAAGGGTATTTTTGCTCATGAAAACCTTCCAAAATTTGGGAGGCTTTGGGATGATTGTATCCAAGAGGAGACTTGGATGGAGTCAAAGGCCAACAAGAAGGGTGGTGATGACAACCTAGCCCTAATTGGTCAAACCAAGAAAGGCAAAGGTAAAGGACCCAGCAAGGGTAAGGGAAAGAGTGAGGAGTCAACCTCACAGCCAGGGAAGAAGGACTTGAGTAAAATCAAGTGCTTCATATGTCATAAGCACGGCCATTATGCATCACAGTATCCGGAGAAGAAGAAGAGTAAAGGGAAGTAGCAGCAAAATCAAGTAGCAGCCTTAGTTGAAACTCAGATGAGCGAGTTTGCCTCCAAGTTCGAAAAGGATTTCTCAATGGTATCTTTCCTTTCTATCAGTATAATTCCAAGGAACGCTTGGTATGTGGACAGTGAGTATCTAGGCATATGACATCATCCCTAGAGTTATTTTCAAGTCTAACATATGCAACATTGCTTCCACCATTGCTCGTTACGAAACATATGCAACCTGTAATATTTTGATCATTATGGTTTGATTCAGTCTCTTGATTCATATTTTAAGAGGGTTTGACTATGCTGTGTTACCAGCTCTTTGAATCTCCTGGTCAATTACTTGTTCAATTGTATTTTAGTGGTTTGGTTTGCTTTATGTGCCCTTACTTTGATTTCCTATTCACCTAAGGCACACATTCATTTCACTACAATTGTTTCGTAACTGTTGTAAATGGTTTAAGGGATTTGATCTCAACCCCCATAAATTTAACTAAGAATTTACTCTTGTTCTTGAGTGCTTTCAAGCGTCTCAAGGGCAAGTTTTAGCATGCTCGTTTAATTGGAGTGTTACACAGATTTGTCTACTAGATATCAGCATACAATCGATTTACAGACACCACCCTAAGACTGGAAAAGCACCAGTCCAAATGGAGAGACCACTAACAGTGACAGGGTTGGTTGTCTAGAGTTGTTGCGTAAACATGTTAGCTTTTATAGCTCAGGAGGTACTCCGCATGTTTGTCTTGTATGCGGAAGTAACCTTATATTTGCACTACTAGTCACTTGACTTTGTAATGGGTTTTTATAAAGTTGTGATAAAGTGGTCATTTTATTAAAGTGACTTTTTAATAAAGTGTACCTTCTAATATTAAAGTGACTTTATTTCATAAAGTGCACTTATGTTATAAAGTGAAATTGTACTTTAATATTTGAAGTGATTTATTTTGGAGGGAATGAATCATGTCCCTTGGTCATGTAAAGGCAAGATTAGATCTTGGCCTATGGATTTAGGGATGGGAAGGTGAAAAGACACTTGGAAGGTGAAAGATCATTTTCGAATTATAAGAGAATGCATTGGGTAGTGTGCAAGACACAACAATGAGAAGAGGAGATTGAGAGATTTCCGAGAGAGCTTGAGAGAGAAAAGAGGGCAGCAAGGAGGGCACATTTCCCAAGTGAGATTGGGCACATTTCCAAAGGAAATTTTATGTTTAGAAGTCGTTGAAATCTATTGTTGTTAGGGAGGCCATACTATACGGATCCGTACAGCAAGGAAGAGGGCATGTTTTTCGAGGCAGATTGTGAGCACAAAAATCGAGGCTGTTTGGAGTGTTTCTTGCTGCAGGGGCCATACAGTTCTGTCCGTACAGCTGTTGTTTGGCACATTTTTCAAGGTGCTGTCCAGCAAAGGAAGGTCGTACAGCAGTACGGATTTAGCACAGATTTCTAGGCAGAAAGGAGTGGGACTGTTGGGTGGTGTAAGTGAATTTCTCTTGCTGAAAATTGTAATCTTGCTGCTGATATATCTTTCCTAAAGCTAATAAAATCTCTCTCTTTGGGTTTCCCGACATTGGGGTTTTCCCTGGCTGGTTGCCTAAATTTATGAGTATTACATGGATGTGTGATTGTTGTTCATTGTGTTTATTCCACTACAATAGTGTTTGGCAATGTATATTTCTGCTCATAATAATTTCTGAATGTGGGTTTATACATTTCAGAGTTCATAGATGACAGTTATCTCTAGGTTTCTAAGTGTATGACAGAATTTAGTGCATGCTGATTTTGTCATTAAATTTCTACATGGTATCAGAGTTTGGGCTCCGAGTGACAGTGAGTAGTGAGATTTTTGGGCAAGGTTTGAAGGGGGAAACTTGATTGTTTGTTTTCCATTGAACAGTTGACAGGGAGATGGCTATTTGCATCAAGTATGAGGACCAGTTAGATGGGATTTCCAACTATTTGCAATGGAAAGTCAGGATGTCGGCTATTCTCAAGGAGAACAAGATTTGGAGCTTTGTCAGCACCATAGTTGTTGTTCCATCAGCAAACCCTATAGCTTTGGATTTGCATGAGGTAAAGGAGGCCAAAGCTCAGAGGCTTATTTTGGATGGGATGAAGGACGACCTTATTCCTCACTTGGCTGAGAAGAAGACAGCCAAAGAGATGTGGGATGCACTGAAAAACTTGTACGAGGCGAAGAATGAAAACTGGAAGATGGCCTTGAAAGATAAATTGCATAATACCAAGATGGGTAAGAAGGAGAGTGTGTCTTCTTATATTACTCGGGTAGCTCAAGTGAAAGATGAGTTGGCTGCAGTTGGGGAGGTCATATCAAATTCAAAGTTGGTGAGGATAGCCTTAAAAGGCTTCACCAAGGAATGGGAAGTCTTCGTGAAGTGTGTGGTGGGTCGTGAGCTTCTTCCAGATTGGAGCAAACTGTGGACCGATTTCACTCAGGAGGCGATTCGGGAAGGATCTCAAAGCAGTGGACAGAAGACGGATGAAGTTGATGAAGATGTTTCTCTTGTTGCAAAGGGCAAGGGGAAGAAGAAAGGAAATTCCAGAAGGGACTTGAGTAAAGTCAGGTGTTACTGTTGTAACCAGTTGGGGCACCTTGCTTCTTAGTGTCCTAAGAGGAAGAAGAAGAAGGAACAGGAGGGGCCTGATACAGCTGCTATAGCAACCATGGAGGACTTTTCATCCAAGTTTGATACGGACTTTTCTTTAGTTACTCTAGTATCCAGTGTCGGTAGTGGAGGATTTGGGGCTGATATCAGATGGACTGTTGACAGTGGAGCCACTTGTCACATGACGGGAATCTGGCGAGTATTCCTTATTATCACAGAGACAGGTCCTGACCGGCTGGTGGAGAGTGAAGGAGGTATGGCGCAAGTTATACGTGGAGTTGGAAGGGTTAGATTCTGACTCGAGTATGGAGGATTCCTGGAGCTTGATGGAGTTCTCTTTGTTCCAGGGTTGAGGGTTAACTTGCTCTCAGTCTCAGCCTTGGAGGATGTTGGATATTGTACATTGTTCAAGAGGGGACATGTATTTATCTACAGGGAGGGAGCGGACCCAATTGAACCACAATTGATTGGTGATCAGGTGGATAGATTGTACATGTTGCAAGGACAACCTTCAGGTTATGATTCAGCATCGGATGAAGAGCAGGAGGCTACTGAGACTGTGGTGGACCCTGTTGCCACCTTATATACACCTGGGAAACATGGAAGAAATCTTCAATCCACTCGGTGTGTCCTTGGGGGCAAGTGAGAGTTAAGGTGTTGTCACCTAATCCTCAACTCCTCCATCTAGGCCAACTCCTAGCGAAACCAAGGGGGGTAGTCCCTAACAAATATACTAAGGCTTGAAACTAATCTAAGTACAAGAATTGAATCTAGGAGTTTTAACTTTCATTAACCAACATAAAGCAAAAGCATACACAAATCAATTATTCACCACAAGATACATAAAACATATACTTGCATAAAAAGGATACTTGAGACACAATATTAGATGCAAGTAAAATCAAATTGTTTCAAAGTAAAAGACTGAAATAAAAGTGTGAAGCATATGGCTTTGCAAATGTGTAAATGAGACTAGTGCCTTAAAGGTATCGTGGGCAATGTAGATCGTGTGTTTTATTAAGGTTTATTCATGGTGGGTTAATGAGATAAATTTTAATTTGCAGGAAAATAAAGTGTTTGTCTAAACTAGATTTGGCCCTTTAGAAAAAATCCCTAAAGTGGAGGTTGAGCTTGCCGAATATCCAACAGGGAGGTCCCTCTGATTTTGCACACAAGCTCAAGAAAATGTGGGAGATCCGACAGGGAGAACCTAGATCTCAAAGTTCCCGCCAGATATCTTCACAGACTCTCTTACGTTTCCACTAAAGCAAAGTTCTCTTTAGGATTTCCCTAATTAGTCTATCACCATTGACCAGCCCAGCATGTATGAAACTTACTCCCAGAAGATCGAGACTAGCTCACAACTAGAAGGGTTAGGAACCGCACTAGGAGCTGAGGGGAGTTGTTTATTTTAAACAATAAAGCAAAGTACTAAAAGGGAAATGTTTTTTTTAATTACTAAAGTCTTCACGGACCAGCCTCTTGTGAGAAGCTGAAGAGACTATTTATTTCCAACTTTGAAATTGCATAAAATGGAAACTAACTAGCAATTCGTATTCTACTTTGCGAAATTGAAATCTAATCTAGATTGTGGTTTATTTTAACTTTATTCTTTATGTGAGATTGTAGTGCTTTGTGATGAATTGAAAGATTAATTTTAGCTTATCCTTAGTTGTGAAAATTGAATCTAAGCTAAAACTACAAAATTGAGACAATCACAAAAAAACACCGTTCCCCTAGTGGGGATGAAGAGTGCAAGCTTGTAGCCCCACTTATTTTATTAAAGAAATTACACAACTCTTTATTGGAGTGACTTGTGTCCATTCATTAGGGGGGTCACAAGTATTTACAATGTTTTACAAGTACTTATTGAAGAAAGGGGTGCCCCGGGGGGTGGTCCCGGATGCTCCAAATCTGCCCAAAATGGACAGAATTTCCTCTTATCTGTTCGCAAACCTGCACAAAACAGCAAAGCAAACAATGACAAAAGATGGCCAAAAACACTTTGGAAGTGTCTTTGGTTATTAGTAGGAAAGCCCCAAAATTGACCAAGTAAAACTAGTGTAAATTGAGCAAAACTAAACTAAGAAGAGCAAGCTAAAGAGCTTGTCTCCTTAGGGTCTTTGTTTGTTGTTTTAAAACAGCAATGTTAAGGCACTTAATTTTCCAAATGTGAAAGTGAAATCTTTAAGAAAGAACTATCTTCTAACTTCTAAAAATTTTGAAAGAAAAGCATGCTAAAAGGAGACTTTTCCTATGCTAGATCTAAGCATTAGATGAAACTTGAAAGTACAAATTTGGATCTAGTTTATCTTATGCATGTACACTTAGATATTCAGAATTTGAAATAAAGATAGATCTAAGATACTTGCATTTGCAACAAAGTAACCAAAATTTAGATTTTCTTTTGAGAAAGAGAGAAGGAAGAAACTTGTAGCCTTGGAACCCTTGGGCAATGGGGTCTTTAGATGAGTCAAGGAGGGACTAAGTCTTTAGATCCTTGAAGTTGTGAAGAGACAAGCAAGTTTCATCACCACTCCAAGCCATCAGACCATGTAAGCTTTAAAATCTTGCAAATAAACTTGTTAACAAAATTGGTGTCACCTACACAAGAAACTTGAAGAGTATGTTAGTTAACCGAAACATGCATACACATCAAAGTCTCTAAATATAAATGAACAATAGGATTAACAGCAAGCTAGATAAATACTATCCTACTAGATGATAGCATCCTTTCAAAGGCCAAGATAACAAATCCAAAGAAGAAATTAGGCAAACATTACCTCATAGATTAAGCACAAATTGACATCAAGCATCCACACACATGCATAACACACCTTCTTGACCTCCAAAGTCTCTTTATTCCAAATGAAAAGTATTACAATAGTATACAACCACGAGCACGGCTCCCAAACTCCAACTAGTTTGCAATGGAAGGCAATGCTTGTATAAATAGCAAAGGGGTGAAGATGCCCATGAGGGAGGGCGCACCACTTGGAGAAGAGAGCACGCCACATGTGAGAGGGAGAGTAGACAAGTGGTGGTTCATAGGCTGCCATATGTGAGAGGGAGAGTAGACAAGTGGTGGTTCATAGGCTGCCACCTATCCCACAACCCTTTGGATGCCAAGTGTGAGCAATAGGAAGAGGGGGAGGGCTCCACCTCTCAAGAGGTAGGCAGCCTTCTCTTGAAATGTGCCACCTCTCCTCAAGAGGTGCGCACCTCTTCCTAAAGGAAACTTCCAACTCAACCATGTCTCCTCCAATTATAACCAACAGCCCACTACATGCATCTTAATGCTTCCACATGGCCCCTTGGGCTTTATTCCGTCTAAAACACGTTTAAACATGTTTCCCAAAATTTAGCATTTGCTGATTTTCTTTTATTTTATTTGACTTTTTTGGGTTTTTTGAGTAAAATTGATTTTTTAGTGATTAAAATCACTAATTTTACTCATCAAAGAGGG
The DNA here is from genome assembly GCA_032191745.1 of Picea mariana. Lineage (NCBI taxonomy): Eukaryota > Viridiplantae > Streptophyta > Pinopsida > Pinales > Pinaceae > Picea > Picea mariana. Next base: position 15,095 of record JASDQU010100419.1, read on the forward strand.
TAGTTAGGTAATGTGGATGCTCTAAGTCCAAAAATGAGCACCCCCAAGGCATAGGAAAACTCCAAGTACCACTTTTTTATTACAACTTTATTTTTTAATTAAAAAATCTCGTTTTGAGGAAAATTTTTAATTAACTGAAAATTTAAAAAAATCCTAGGGGGGACTTAGCACATTTCCATAAGACTTTAGGAGGATGTTTAGCATGGTAATATATATTAGACACTAGGCTTAGATCCATGCTAAGGCCTAACCATGAGTATATACTCTAGCTTTGGAGAATTGAGAGAAAAAACTCAGAAATTATAAATTGCCTTTAAACAGCAAAATATAATTAATAAGTAAAAAAAAAAAAAAACACTCCAGAGTAACAACTCATGCCTAAGTCGAAGGTGGCTACGACCTTTTACAAGTTCATCATGCAACATCTCTTATTACAATTTGTATGGAAAATGTGAAAAAAGGTGGTCTTATTGACCGACTAAACTTCTGAACTCTGAATTTTGAACATGAAAATGTTCAATCTTTGGCGGCTCGCTGGAAGTCCATCCTAGTGCAACTTGGTGGATAACATTGGCTCCATATGGGGATGTGTGCTTGATCTTTAAGCAAAAAGGAGAGCATGCAAGAATCCAGAATCTGTCCCAATCTGAATCGATAAATTCATACAGTTGTATGTCATAGTTTAAACGTACAAAACAAATATCCGACTGAGTATTCTCCAAATACATTAACGAACCAATCAATTGTCAATACAAAGACGGCTCTACTGGATTAGAGTCTCTTCAACTTCTTCAGATCTATTATCATGGGAGTTTGCCATGGATTTGCAATCCATCATCGAGGACTTCTGAGTAACCATTTTGATACACTTTCTCTGTCATAGGAAGTTTTCGCCACGCTTCTGCTGTATATGAGATACTCTACATCAAGTTGCTTGAATCCATACAAGGTCTTCTTCCATTTGCATACATGGGTCTCTTTCTGGTATAAGCTTCTTTCTCAATTTGTTTTATTGGGAAGAACAGTCTTTTAAATGTAAATTTCAATCCATGGATGCTGCAAGAGGTATATCTGGTTTACTCTAACAAGCTGTCGTCATAGTCTTCTCCCTCCTTCTAGAAGAACCTCTAGTTCTGAATCTCACAATGCTTCTATTCATAAGTCTTTTTCACATTTTCTTACATACACTGTTCATCATCACAACTTCCATGTCTTCTGCTCGATTGCTTCTAGTGGGTTCAAACCAAGTTGGTAGTCTTATATCCTCGGATGCTAGGAGAGATGGGTCTACTCCATAGACCTATGAGCACCTAGATCTTCTCTGCTTGTGCATCTCTGCCCTGTTGCGGGGTTTGGGACTTGTTGCTGCAGTTGAAAGCTCCTCATACTTCAACCCATCTCACATTATCTACATTTTTGTATCTTACTTCATGCAATTTATTCCTTTATAGGAGACCGTTTAGTACTCCTACGTTGTAAGGACATCATTGTACCCATCAGTCCCTTTGACCTACTTTTGTGGTCATTAGTTGGACATTAATTAAATTATCTTATCTTATCTTATCTTATCTTGTACTTATTGCAGTTGCCTTCCTCGGTTGTCCATGTCCCTATCGTAAAATGGGTCTAATTGGCGTGCCCAAACCCATTGGGAAACTGCACACAACCAATATGATCGAAGAAATATAGATATATATTTCAAGGGATTCTTTCTTTATCGATCAAGAAAGCATGGGGTGCCCTCACAACCATCCAAAAGAGGGGAATGGTCCGCTTGTGAACGAGGGAAGAGAAAAGCACCCACCAGGAAGGAATTGATTCATCACCATCAGGCACACGCGGCCACCCCCAACCATTGCATCCCTCTATCCCTAGCGAACCTGCGAGGAATGAAGAAGGTCGAGAAACAAGGAGTTGTTTCTCTTGACCGATCGATAAGGTTGTCACCCGCAACCATACCAATCCTACATCTGCGAACAACCAAGGAGATCAAATAAAAAGACTTCTTCTTCATCGATGTCCTACCTTATTGTGGTCAAGCCGACCCTTGCAGCCTCTTGTTCAGAACATGCATGTGATTATATTATTGTTGTCATTGCCTAGATTGGTTATCCACTATAGCTGCCACTTACCACTAGGAGTCATTCTCGTTGCATGTCTCCAATGTTAAAATTGTAGTGAAGAAAGGTGTCTACCCATGCTTTTGTGTCCTAGAGCATGAGGGGGACATTAAACACTCGAGTGTACTCTTTATTATTCTTGCCTAAGTTTAACTTAGGAAAGTATGATAAGTTATGTTCTAATTTGTCATTGACTTTATTTGCCTAAGTTTCTAAAGTTCACTTTAGAAACAACTTAAGTTGTCTAAATAGAAGATTAAGTCCCAGCCATTGATCTTGAGAGAAGCTAGATCTGATCTTAGCCATTCATTTAGAGGCTAAATCTAATCTCAGTCATCAATCTCTTTGGAGATCTAGGGTTAGGCCTAAGAAGGTAAATTCAAGATTATAAAGAGAGGGTGAGGGCACTAGTTATACACATAATTGTATTATGATCATCTCAATGATTGAGAGAGAAAGCAGGGGGCAAAAGGGTTTCTTGTAAGCCAAATTTTCTGCAGATATTTTTGAGGACAAGGCAGCAATTTTCTGAGAACAGTGAGGGTTTGGAGATGCTTAACAGAGGGTTGATCAGTTGTTTGAAGAAGCCGATTCATCTGTGGAGTTATTCCTTGATGAAGGAGAGTCTTGGGAGGCCATACAGCACACCTATTGGCTGTAAATTTCCAGATCTGATTTGTGAGTTGTAATTTGTATTATTGTTGCTGTAAACTGTCTAAAGAAGAGAAGAATAAAGCCCTCCTTTGCTGGTTTTCCCTGGAGTTGGGGTTTCCAGGGTACATATTGTGTTCTTGTGTTGTTTGACTATTAATTTCCGTTGTGCATGAACTCTACTCACTAGTGTAATCATTGTATAGATCAGAATTTTTATTTCTGCAGTAAGATTAAATTTTCTGGGAATAATCTATTGTGCTTGGTTATCACATTGTTGGGTTCAAAAAGTTTTACATCCAAAACAAACCTGCCTGTGCCTCCAAACAAAGTTGTTGACCTTACAAAGCAGCCAAGCTGTCGGAGTAAAATGTTATCTGAGTCATTGAATTTTGAGTATGTCCCCACCAATCTGAATAACTCCCTCTAAAATGTGTCGATAAACCAACTGTCCCTATCACTCACGATGTTCTGTGGCAACCCGTGAAGTCTAAAAGCCTCTCTGAAGAATAGCTCTGCCACCTATACTGCGTTGTAGTCTATCGGAATGGCATAGAAATGTGCAAACTTGGTCAATCTGTCAACCACCACATAGATACAATCATTACCCTGAACCTTGAGTAGGCCTGTAATGAAGTCCATGGAGATGCTTTCCCATTTCTACTCTGGAATGGGAAGTGGCTGAAGTAACCCTGCTGGAAGAGTCTGCTCTGACTTGTTTTGTTGACAAGTCATGCACTCATTCATATGTCTCATCACATCTTGTTTGAGACCCTTCCAAGAGAATCTCTCTGTGGCCTGCCTGTAGGTTTTGAAAAAACCCCGATGGTCTGCTAGTGGGGAGTCATGTATTGCAGCCAAAATCTTCTTCCTGAGACTCGATCCTGGCACTAGATAGACTCGATGTTTGTAGAAGATGACATCGTCAATGACTCTGTACCTATCGTCCTATACCTGCCCATCCAAAACCTCACAAGCGAACTTGTTCTTGGAATATTCCACTAACAAGTGGGATTTCCAATCTGTTGAAATCTCCATAAGGGAACAAGTTGTTGGTCTCCTAGACAATGCATCCGCCACAATTTTCTTCTTACCCTTGACATACTCTATGTCAAAGTCAAAGGCGTGGACCTTTGTTACCCACTTTTGTTGACGCTCACTGAGATCCTTCTACTCAAGGAAATACTTCAAGTTGTTATGGTCTGTCTTGACCACAAATTTGTTGCCCACCAAGTATTGTCTGAATTTGGTCAAGGCATGCATGATTGCAAGCATTTCCTTGTCATAGATCGAGTACAGCCTCTCAGGCTGACTGAGCTTCTTGCTCTCAAACACAATGGGGTGTCCTCCCTGCATCAACACTGCTATGATCCCCTCTCCCGATGCATCACACTACAATACAAACGGCGGCGTGAAGTCTGGTAATGCTAAAACTAGGCACATGCCCATGACTCTCTTCATGTGATCAAATGCCTTCTATGACTCATAGGTCCAGATGAAAGACCTTGTCTGGTGAGATCGGTGAGTGGTGCCCCCTACTGTGAGAAACCTCTCACAAACCTCATGTAATAACTGCATAGCCCAAAGAAAATCCTCTACTCTGTCATGTTCTTGGGCGTTGGCCAATCCAAAATGGCCCTGATCTTCTCCTGGTGCACCTGTACCCCTTGTGCGTTGATAATGTGGCCCAAATAAAGCAACTCTATCTTGCCAAACTCACACTTTGACTCGTTGGCATATAGAGACTGGGACTCCATGATGTTGAGTACCTCATCCAAGTGCCTCAAGTGCTCCTGCCATGTCTTGTTGTAGACCAAGATGTCATCGAAGAATACCAATATTGATTTCCCTGAAAATATGGTTCATGCAAGACTGAAATGTAGTTGGTGCCTTGGTTAGCCCAAATGGCATAACTAGAAACTCAAAATTACCAAAGTGGCATCTGAATGTCGTCTTCTCTATATCTTGCTCTCGAATGCGTATTTGATGATATCCAGAGCATTGATCAATCTTAGAGAAAAAAACTACCCCATGCAGTTCGTCCATCAACTCATTAATGTGTGGGATAGGATATTGGTTTTTGATGGTTTTCTTGTTCAAAGCCCAGTAGTCTATACACATCCTCCTTCGTCAGGACTAAGACAATTGAAGAAGCGAATGGGCTACTGTTGGGTCTGATGTGTCCCATCACTAGCAATTCCTTGATTGCCTTCTCTATCTCATCCTTGAACCTCTGAGGATGACAACAGAGTGTTGTAATCATAGGTTTAGCACCCTCCTCCAACTCAATGGTGTGCTCAAACCCCCTATCAGGTGGTCTCCCTGGTGGAATCGAACCAAAAACCTGTCGATGTCACCCCAACAAAGTCATGATCTCGTTCTGATATTGCTACAAACCATCTGAGTCCCTCCATGCGATGATCTAGCACTTTGTTTCATAAGATACCTCCCCATGCCTGAAGATCCTCTCCATCCTCTTGGCCAAAACTGTCCTGGGTCCTCCTGTCGACATGCCCCTCAGCACAATCCTCTTCCCCTCACTGTCTCTGAATCCCATCTCAAGAGTTTGGTAGTTGGTCGTGATCTTTCCCAAGGTGATCAACCACCGAACTCCCAACACCACATATGTGTCAGATAGGTCAACTACATAAAATGTATCTCTCGTTGTGTAGTTACCTAGCTTTACCTCCAAGTCCAAGACTTTGTCTATACACTCCACTATGTGGCCATCTGCTACTGCAACATCAAATCCCTCAAACTCCTCTGTCTGAAGTGCTCGCCTCGATACCAATGAAGCATCAATGAAGTTGTGGGTGGCCCCACCATCTATCAGGGAAATTTCCCACTGTCCCTGAATAGTCCCTCCGATCCGGAGAGTGTCATACCTGGGAATACCAGAAAGAGTCGCTTGAGTCCTCCCTTTGTTGGTGCCCGTCTGTTATCCTTCTCACGAGGTTGTGGTACTACCAATGGTTGGGCCCCTACCGGTGTTTGTGGTCTACGTGGAGACTGCTCCTCCTCTGAGCTAGTGGATCCACCGTCCTATTCCCCCTCATCATTGTTCACAATGTCTACTGCCACCTCAATATAATTGATCTCTCCCTTGCCCATGCACCTGTGGTCGGGGACCCAAGGGTCCTTGCAGGTGAAGCAGAGCTTCTTCCTCATAAGCTCTCGCCTCGTCTCATCATCCAACTTCTCCTTGCCCTTCCATTCTCTCTAGAATGGCTTCCTGTCTCTGTCCTTCTGTGGCACAAAGGGTTTGGAGAAAATTTTAGTTTTTGGCACTAAGTCTGCTAGATCTCTAGTGCGTAAGATGGCATCCTGTAATGTGTGAGGCATGTAGGCTTTTACCAATCCTCTCAAGGGTTCTTTGAGCCCCTCTGTGAAAAGCATGACCAACCTGCGCTCTGAAATATCTGTCACCGCCACGACTACCCTCTGGAACTTTGTGATGAATGCCTCTGGCGTGTCAGTCTGCCTCAACTAAGCTAAGTCCCTGAAATGGATCTTTGGATCCCTCCTGTCAAACCTATCCATGATCCTCTCTGTGAACTCCCTGTAAGAAGTGATGTGACTGTGACCCAACATCACCAGTCCATGATGCCACCACTCATGTGCCTCACCCTACAAATGCAAGGTACTGAAACTGATGGCCTCAGTCTCTGTCATCTAGTTGAGCTTGTAGTACATGTCCAGTTTTTGTACCCAAGCTTTGGCAGTGCAATTGGATGATCCGTCGAAAGAAGGTATAGTGAGTTTACCAACTTTCTGGATGTAGTCTATGTTATGCCCTTGTTGTTGTTGTTGTTGTTGCTATCCTCCCCTCTGAGTATATCTCGTACGGTTCCTGAGCCTAAGTCCACAATACTTGACTAGGGTCATGTCCTAATGGAAATCTGGTCCCAATGTTGCATACTCTCTCCTATACTCGACAATATCCTTTGCCTATGTGGGCTGCCTCTATGCTATCGATTGTTGTGTTGTTGTTGGGGGTGCTCTCTGGAAGCTGGGGAATAATGGCCTGGGAATCCTACTCAAAGAAGTGTATGTGCAAGTAGGTGAATGGGGTTTGTTGTCTGCCCCTCAGTTCCCCTGCGCTGCATGTGGGGCATGTGCTCCCAGTGTGCTCCATGTGGCCAACCTGTCGGCCATATGTGCCAATGACTGATTCATAGTCTGCTGACTAACCACTAAATTGTTGAGTACCTAAATGAAGGTTGCCTTTGGTTCCATGGGGGCCTTGACACTGCCCTCTGGTCTCTCATATCTGTCTCCCTTCATCCTCTCTCCCTCACGCTCTACCTCGCGCTCTTCCCTTCTCTTTGCTTCCCTATGCGCCTCTTCCTCTTCCTCTAAACTGGGAGGAAAGGGGGGATAATCTGGCCTAGGTCTCCTCTCCCTGCATCTGTTGTAAGTGACATATTCGTCACCTACATGCTCACGGCCCTCTGGTTCCTCTACTGAACCCATCAACTTTAGTCACAGGCTGGCGGGACTAAAGCTCTGATACCACTGTAATATCCCTAATTCCACAAATCGGAATATGTGTCTCAACTACCTATTATTTGTTGTCATAATTGATACACTTTGGGTTTCAGGATGCGTTTAATAACTCAGTTTTAACATGTGTGGTGATTTTGCATGTGGAATTGTTGTTTAACAGTGTATAATCAAGCATGCAATAGATAAAGAACACATAACAGCTGCAATCTATGTATTATGAAATAAGGTTGAATACAATGTCGCATGCGGTGAAATAAAATGAATCTCTCCGCTAGATCAGAGATAGATGGATCTCAGTCGGAATACAATAAAGAAACTAAAACAATATACTCGGAACCAGAAGAATGATGTTGGATCAATGGATGAGCAATATGAATTGATGCATGCTACGGCAACTGCTACAAGACTGGAATGTTCTCCCTAGTGGCTAAACTCCTCGGATCTGCCTGAAATCTGTCCCAAACAGTGCACCCTGACCTCATACACAATCCCAGTGTTTGTCGAAACTCTGTGATGAATGTCTCTGGCGTGCCAGTCTGCCTTAACCGAGCTAAGTCCCTGAAATGGATCTTTGGATCCCTCCAGTGAAACCTGTCCATGATCCTCTCTGTGAACTCCCTATAAGAAGTGATGTGATTGTGACCCAACGTCACCAGTCCATGATGCCACCGCTCATGTGCCTCACCCTCCAAATGCAAGGTAGCAAAATTGATGGCTTCAGCCTCTGTCATCTGGTTGAGCTTGTAGTATGTGTCCAGTTTTTGTACCCAAGCTCTGGCAGTGCAATTGGATGATCCATCGAAAGAAGGTATAGTGAGTTTACCAACTTTCTGGATGTAGTCTATGTATCTCTCAAATTGAGCGCCCTCACTAGCTAATTAATGCGCCCAAGAGGACCCTCCGTCGAAATCTGACAAGTAATAGCTCAAAAGATGCACCCTTCCTTCCTCTCAACTGGGTCGGAAAGAAATCTATGAATTATCCCGAGGCGGGACGAGCTAACCCTCAGAGTCTCCCAGCACTTGCACCCTCCTCCTGATGAAGTGTGCACTAGTTGTCTGAACCTGTAAATTGTTGTTGCAAAGCGATGAAAGATTTGGATGATCTTCCCAGTGACTGGGGTGTCTCTCAACACCGAAATCAACCCACTGGTGTCTTCCTCCTGGAATCCACAATCTCCACTGATTCGCTTGAACCTGTGTAATCTCCTCAGAGCTCAACTGTCAAATCATAAGATGCATAATGAGGAGTTAGGTCACTTGTCCTCCTCATATACTCCTCCAAAACCCTAATTTTCTGTTGACTTCTATTTTTAGCTCTAAATCACTTAAAGGCGCGTTTACCCACTTTTCACTTAATCTCACTTCCAATTTATGACATTCTGTAGTAAAGTAACGTCAACTGACCTTGTTTTCCCCTGAATCTCCCTGGCTATAGTCTAACGAGGATGTTTAGACTATTGAGCCCTCCTCTCTGGAGCTCCTACTTGGGAAGGGACATTACAAAATCCTTCTTGATGTCAATTTAAGGAATTGATTACCTAAATGTATTGAGATAGAAATGGGGAAAAAGACTCACAGAAAAATAGTAGATTACGTGAAAATTCCATTTTAATGTGCCAAATGCCAAATGTATGGCCATCTGTTGGAGGACTGTGAGCATCCCTTCACGTGGAAAATATGGAGAAAAAAGGACCTCGAATTATCCATGGGGGGAAGGGAAACAAACAAAAGGGGCCTAAAGGAAATAAAGACACAAGGCATCCAATACTCGAAAAAATTTCAGACCCTAAAGATAAGATAAGATAAGATAATTTTATTAATGTCCAACTAATGACCACAAAAGTAGGTCAAAGGGACTGTTGAGTACAATAATGTCAATACAATGCAGGAGTACTAAAAGGTCTCCTATAAAAGGCGAGATGTAGAAAGTAAAGTGCAATAAGGTAGAGTAGTAGAAAAATGAGATCTACTTCGAGGCATGAAGAACCCTCGGCCCGAGCTCAGATACCTACACTGATGATGGGTTGGATCGTAGGAGAAGAGGATCTAAGGAAGGGGGTAAAAAGTCCCAGAGGCTTTTACTCAAATTTCAAATTTTCAAGTGGAGGTTTTGTCAAAAGACACTGTCAAGGATGATGGGCAGATGCAAAAGCCTCAACAAGCAATAAATGCAAAGCAAACTCCTGTTGAACAATCTAATGGTAAGTCATATTCTTGCGATCCAAACTCTTTATCACAATCAAAAAATGGAAAATTGATTTAGGGAATGTTGGATCATGGCCCTCCCCAACCAAAGCCTATAGGAAGTCTATAGGGGGCTTGATGAGAAGGAATTCTTCTAAACCTCTAAGAGATTAAAAAAAAAACTTCTCATTTGTGGGAAAGGAAAATATGCCCATAACCTAGTCCACAGGTTTTGAAGGAGATACATAGATCAGCTTTGTATGTGGTAAAAGTGTTGATGTTTTGGTAGCATCGGGAGTATTCTCACATGTGTGGCGCTTTGTGGGCTTGTTGATGGGATTTATGGGCTTGTGTTGGGGTTTCACACCCACATGTGTGATTGACAAGTCTAATTTAATGTTGAGTGTGGTTTAGGGGCTTCTTACATACCCTTTAGAGTTGTATATAAAGGGAGATCATGTGAGAGGTGAAACATAAGGATGATGTGATGATTCATTCTTGGTGACAAAATGTGGTGACCTCAGCCAGCTATGGAGAGAGAACGAGTAGGCCTCAGTTCTGTTGTTTTGTGACTGTTTTGGGCAGGTTCTTTGGAGAGGAGGGCCGAGTAAGGCAGTCTGAGGCTCGGCCTGCATAGGTAGGCAGCCACAGGTCTGTGGGAGGGCTCAGCCAAGCAAAGAAAGGGCAGTCGCAGCCTAGGAGAGGCTCGGCCTGCTAGAGAAGGACAGGCTGTAGGTCTGTGGGACTATTTTGAGGGGCCGCACGTCCTTGGAGCCCAACCGCAAGTCCTAGGGAAGCTCTGCCAGCAAAGAAAGAGGCCTGTGGGGTAATTTCTGAGGCAGCCGCAGCTACAGGAGACTGGTACAGCAGGCTAGGGAGGCTCAACAACAGGGAAGAGGGCAGCCACAGGTAGTTTAAGGGTCCGGTTTGTAGGAGAAGAGCAGCCACAGTTCTGGAACAGTTTTGTGAGGCTGGAACAGCAGAGGAAAAGGGGTTGTTACAGCCTAACAGCAGCTACCCTAACAGCAGGCTTTGAAAAGCCTTTGAAGGCTGATACATTCAGAGAATAGGGGGCTGTTACAGCAATAATAGTCAGCAGTTTTGAGGCTGTTGCAGCCAACAGTGAGCAGTTTGGGCAGATGACGATTTGAGGAGGCAAGGGATGCCCTAACCGTCAGCCTCAGTGCAGCAGCAAGGAAACCAGGAGGGTTTTATCATCAGTGAGTAAGCGTTTTCTGTGCATAAGATTTCCCTTGTTGTATTTGGCATTCGTCTGTGTAAAATCGGACCATTGTCCCTGGTATGGGAGCCCATTGTTCTGGGTTTAAGAACAAGTGTTTTGGGCATTAAATTCGTGTGTACTATGCATGATCTAATCGTTGATGCTGTACTTTCTGCTGTGCTAAGTTGTTAGGAATCTCAGTGTGTTTATGTTCACAGTTCAAATTGTATTTTTGTGTATACCGTTGAGAACCTAGACCAGACCTGAGGTGTGTGTGCACCGAATCTGGGTGCACTTCGAAATCTAACAAAAAGTCCCCCAAAATCTATCTCAAAAGATTTTGACCTTAGTATCCCAAAATCTAGGTATCATCTGAGATATAAAAAGGTTGATAATGATTTTGAGGAGGAAGGAATCAAAGGAGGATTGGGTTGTGATCCTATAAAAGACATACACAATTCATCTATGGGAAAAAAGTTGTTTCTTCATCATGCTCAAAAGAAGGCATTACAGGAAATTCAACAGGGGAAGCAAAAATCTTTAACTAGGGTCCATAGAGAAAGACAAGCCCCACAAAGGGTTAAACCATGATAGTCATGTCCAAAACATAAGAGGTTTAGGAAGCCCCTCTAAAAGGCTAGCCTTGTTAAGACTAGTGGAAGTACACAATCCAAATATTGTTTTGGTTCAGGAAACAATGGTAGAAGGAAGGAAAATTATAGGAGCCCTAGAAACACTAATGAGGGACAGGAACTTCTAAGTTGTAGATTCCATAGGAACCTCGAGGGGTTTATTATTGAGGTGGGAAAAATCCATTTCTTTACTAAATTTGTCTTTACTTGTATCAGGTATATGCACAGAATTCTCGATTCGAGAGTTAGGGAAAAAAGTGTCTGTCGTAAATTGTTATGGGCCTTATGAGGAGATAAGATAAGATAATTTTATTTGTCCAACAAATGACCAAAAATATGGTCAATGAGACTTTGTAGTACATAAGTGGCAATACAAAGTGGGAATGTGAATGTCACTCCTATATAAGCAGAATATCGAAGCTAATCTATATGATCTATGTGCAACTATCATAATGCCAAAAAAGAGATACAATGCTCTAAATCCAAGTACAAGGAAAAAAAGCCTCAATGCTCCAAGTGCCTATCGTCGAATGGAGGATAGAGGGGGTCCTCTTTTGAAACCAAATGTGAAGCTCTCCTAACATAGGCTGAAGGAAAGAATGTCTATATGAAAATCTAGCCAGTGAATCTGGATCCAACCTAAGGGATGTCTCTCTATCTAGAAGAGGTGACCCATTGCCAGAAGCTAGTGGAAGGTGGTTGCCTACTGGTCAAGTGTAAGCTATCCAAAGACCTCATACAAGAACCCCGTATGAGTCTCACTGTCCAGGGTTGTGCTACCTCCCGAGCTATAATGGATCTAGGAATTGAAATGGTGATGCACTCTACCATCCTTATGGTGCCCCTATCCACTGGGAGCATCGAGAAGAAAGATGTAATCATCTGGGTAGTGTCCAAATGAGTGATGGGCTAAAGGATGTCAGATCCAAGCCTGAGTGCCACTCCCAAGTATAATGCCAAGCACCACTGGTTTGGATACCAAAAAAGGTGGAGAGGGAGTTATGAGATTCCTTGAACAAGCAAGGGAATCGACTACCTATCTCGTAGTTATGAGGGCATCTAAATATAAAGTGCTCCTCTATCAGTCTCATGTCTATGGCAGATCTAGCATAATCTGTTCTCCCCTCAGTAATAGGACACGTCACTTAGGGGGCATGGGTCTGTATCCCGCATGTCGGACATGTGACACAGGACACGTGTTCGGCACGTGTCCTATAACAGGACACGTGTCCTATAACAGGACACGTGCCCAACACATGCCCTGGATGTGTCCAACACCAAGGAACAAAAAAAAATCTTGGACTCTTAAAAAGATTTTTTTCCTAATGAAGACAAAAATGTGGGATGTGTTTCCTAATGATAAGGGTTTGAACTTTGGACAACAGTGTTGAGTTGGCATTAGCCAACTTGGATATTAATGAACTAGTGCTAGAGCTGGTCACTTTTGATGATGTGAACCTCTTGAGTCATCCTTCACAGTGCACACCAACAGATGCAAATCTTGGATTGGATATAGAGGAGGATGGAGGAGAGAGAAGTGGCAATGGTGGTGATTTTGATGATTTTGACATGGAGGAGGACTATTGACAGTGACGAGCGATGAGATTGTTCCATCTACGGTTCTAGTATCTACCCTATTTTGTATTTGTCATTGGCATCCCATGGAACATGCAACAAAATCTCAAATTGAATATGCATTGCAACCATAAATAGAAAGCTTCATTGAACTAACCAATAATGCTCTATACAAAACAGTTTGCTTAGAAAACTATCCAAAATGTTTTAAGAAGACGACTATGAAACAATTGCCTGTACCTAAGAGCGACTTCTTTCCGTACACTGTAGCGAATCTTCTTATCAAAACAACGCTCTTTACGCTTTTCTCGAAACCTTGTAAGTGAAGCAATTCTTTGTGGTTGATTCAAACGTTGTGGAATGTCTGCCAAAACCTGAAAAATCCATCTTCAAAAGTTATCAAATAAAACAAATAGGATGATTTGATCTCAAACAAACTGAAAAATCAAAACGGAAAATGTTAAACGGCACCTTTTGATGATGATGGCCATGAATAGGCATGCCTGATAGGCCTGGAGGTATTTCACGACCACCCAAGAGTAAAAGCACCGACTGTACCTGTAACCCAAAAAAACTTTAAAGACAGTCTCTATTGTATTGACCACCTTAAACACAAAACATAAAGAAATTAAAACATAAAAAACTGAAAAAAGCTAACTGATCAATTAGTAAAACTGTCAATGCTTACACAAGTGGTGTGTGATTTCCCATTGAAAATTATAGTGACCAAATTTTATCGCAGATACAGATATGGTATTGTACAGTACAACAAAATAATTATGTGAAAAAATCCAGTACAGCTCCAATACAAGAGCATACATCTCACAAATATGAAAAACAGGCAAAATTTTCAAAATTTTATAAAATTTAAAAATATACACAAAATAAAATTAAATATTTTATGGAATACACTATAAAGTTATAAAGTTTAAACCATTAAAAAATTATCCACAAAAATGTGTTTAGTTATATATGTGTCCGCATAAATTCTTACATGGCATTAGAGTGATACCATATCTCAAGCATGTAAAGTTTGTGTGGGTCTAATATTGAAAAAGGAGGGTCCGAGGGGAGATAAAGTGTCCAAGAAATCTTGAAAAGCCAAGTCAATGTTATTTTAATTTTTTTTAAAGTCGAAACTTTGGAAAAATATTTGATGTTTAAAAGAAGTTTGAAAGAAAATTTAGATAACAGAGATTCAAAGATCATAAAAAAAGAAGTAAAGGACCCGTGAAGACCCAACAACAGCATAAAGAATGAATGAATTTCAGACAAACAGCAACCCAGTAATGACATACTCGACCTTTGAATGCAGCACGAAGCAGACATTCTCAACTTCCAATGCAAACAAACAACCCACACTGAAAAAGATTTTGGCATACACAGCCACGTTTGTTTTCACACATTCGACATTCAAGACACAGCAGTCATATCAGGGCATGTAAGAAAGGTAAGAAGTTTGAGTAGAAAGGCATGGACAGGAAGCTCTGTTGCCAGACAAAATATCAAAGACAAATAATAGCAGTTTAGACTCAAGCGGTGGGATTGAATCAGACATTAGCACACAGATTTAGACCCAATTTAGCAAAGCATAACCTAGCATAGATGTCTCAAAAACTAGAGCAGGGCACTAGTGACTAGAAGAAGAGAAACTGTGGTCATGAGATGACCACACATCAAGAAACGCCCATAGGGCAGACATAGCAGAAGCGAGAGACTGAAGCCATAGGCCTTGGGAAATTTTAGTGCAAGCCTCAACAAAAATTGAATGCAGAAAATTGTGATTCATAGGTAGTTTTTTAAGATGAATACAGGGTTTTTCCTGGGTTGTACTGTATCCATACGACACAAAATATACAGTTGTATCCATATTGACATAGTATTTCCATACAGGTACTGATCGTATGGTCAAATTTGGTAACTATGTTTATAATCACAATCTAACCATCTAAATTTGTGATAATACACATATTCCTTTATAGTAGCAAGGTAAAGCAAAAACTTTGCCAACTCAATACTAATCCATGCATCTAATGCAAACTTTAAATACTAAAGAGGCATCAAAAGTTAAAACAACTAATTTCAATGAGCAAAGGATCCCTTTGTAAGTACCCTTCTATGCAAAGGAAAACACAAGTTTAAACAAATTTAACATAAATATATGAAATTAAAACAATATCCAAAGGGAAGACTACAAATTAAAAAGTCAAGGAATTACACCATGAGCAAATCATGACCTTCCATATCAAATAACAATGAAATCTCTAACCTTTTCCACAAAATAAAATACACATCAAAAGGGAAAACTAAACATTAAAATCAAAGTCAAAACTGCACTACAAATCGAAGTCAAACAAACTAAATTAGGACACATCAAAAGGAAAATTTTCACATTAAATGGTCAAGGAATTACACTATGAAAAACTCTTGAACTTTAACTATGACATACAAGTGAAATAATTCCAACCTTTAAGGCAAAGCTGAACACTTGTCTACATAAATCTGATTATAAGAAGCTAGATTATAACACATTTAAAAGCAATTTATACTTTAAATCGTAAAGGGATTATGCTCATAACTATGCCCTCTTACTATTGCAACAAAGTGGCTCAACTAATTACAATAAGCAAATACAGATTGCAAATAGTAGTTAAGTACTACAATATGGAGAAATAGGTATCTGATTGAAGTACATAACCAGCCACTGCAAGAGCTATCATTACCACAACAAAGTTACCCAAATAACTAGTTGCAAGAAGCAAGTACAGATTACAAAAAGTAGGCAAGTTCTACAATATGGAGAAATATGATACATGATTGAAGTAGATAATCATTGCAATATGAAGCATATACAAGGAAAAACAAAATAAAACAAATGGGTTATGCTAAACAGCATGATCTTAAAACTTCATTTACTGTTCACAATTCCTATTGAAGTTGCAGATACACATTCGCAGAATGGAATACTTGTGGAAAGAGAAGAGTTATTCGATATTATTATTCAATGAGTAAAACTTAAAAGTTAATACATAATGACGAGTCAAGTTAGAGATATGTTAGAGAGATGCACGTTGAGGATCGACCACAACCTAACCATAAACTTATGTGACGTAATAGCATAATATGTCACTTAAGTCATCAAGTCATTTTTATTTTATTAAACATTCCTAACTCAATAGTACTAGGCTATAACACATTAATGATATGACCATCATTAAAAATAAACTCTATCCCCCTCCCGTAATGGTCATACTAGAAATTAGACCAAGCTTGTCTCTAAATTTTAGAGACAGTCAAGAGATTCCCTCACTACTTTCTTTTGATACCCAGACCAAAGATGTCTAGCTCTTTTTGTGAGGGAAGTATTGGATCTTTGGAGGAAAATTATACAAAGTCCATCAAACTCCACCCAAGACAAACCTAATTTAGTTGATCACTTCCTTCTTTCCCTCAATCTCAAGGGAAGATGACTGTAAGCAACATGCGGAGTCCCTTGCAACATCAATGACCCCCACACTTCTTCTAGATGCATAGCCAACAAACTAGTCCCCACCATGGCCTTGAGGAGGCTTCATTCACAACATAGTTCAATTGCTCACCCCAAGTACTCAAAGCTCAATCACCAAATTCTTTGCAACTGCCTAGAGTGTTAGGAAACTTGTGGAAAACGTTCAACCTCCACCTAGGATCACACATCTCGACCCCTCAATCCAAGTTTATCTTTGGAAGAGATTATCAGAGACTGTATCGACCCCTTCTTACTAATTGATGAATTCAATGAAGATTCTTCTTCTTCCTCCCCACCTCATTCTACTCTTGCTTCTAGCTGCAATGCACCTTAACGTCTGTATTTTATGTTCGACATGGGTTTTGTATCTGCATTACTTTTTTATAACTATTGGCTAGCTCTTTTTTTATCTTTGTAGTTTAGTGAAAAGAGTTGCTCTTTGTAGTCCCACTATGTATTTGCACTAGTTGTACTTTTGAGTCCCATTGACCTACTATTATGGTCATTCATAGGAGTCAGGACATTAATAAAATTTTCTTAGCTTATATGGACTAAGAAACTTAGAGAACATGTCTACAATGTGCCCCTAAGTTGCACAATATTGCTAATCTATGTCGATATTCTCTACTAGCTACCAAATATAGGTCTAACACACCTCCATGTGCTTTTCCCACTCATAAAACACGAGATTTTTGCCAACATCAAAACACTTTGTTTGTCCCAATAAAGTACAGTAGCTTCAACTTGTTTAACTTGCGAACCAACAAGTATGGTCCTCAACCATGCCGCTTCACAAGTTGTAATCAACTTCTACCCTATACCCCACTTCAAAAGGTGAAAGTGCTATTGCATGTTGCTTTTTACTCAAACAAGAGACAACACATGTACCAAGAGCGAAAACATACCCTGCAGTGGACTTCCCATCATTGGCTAAACCTGCGCACTTTGTATTTATGCAACCTAATAATCGGAAATCCTCCTCCCCTCTACCATACAAGATGCCACATTCAAAGGTACATTGTAAATTTGTGTACCTTTGAGTACTTTGATCACTTATTGGTCCAATGTTGAATCCCCACTCTAGTTGAATTGATGTACAAAACATTACGGAAATGGCCAAAGCCACACCCATGATCACTAATTGAAGGTGACAGCTTTAGATTCAGAGTTGGTGGATCCCACATTGTACAGACAATTAATAGGTTAATTGATGTATTTGGTCAACACCATACCAGATATATGTTTTGCAATGAACACCTTGAGTGAGTTCATAGTGGAGCCAAGGCGGGAGCATTGGGTAGCAACAAAACATGTGCTCAGATATTTGAGGGGCACAATGTAGTATGGTCTGAGATATATTGGAGATGGTGAAGTGAAGTTCCAAGGGTATTTAGACTCTGATTGGGTAGGCAATGCAGTGGACAAGAAGAGCACCTCAAGGTGTTGCTTTAGTTGGGATCAGCAATGATATCCTGGTTCAACAGGAAGCGGACTTTCAGGGCACTTAGCTCAGTAGAGGCAGAATACATGGCAGCCAAAACTACTAGTTGTGAAGCCATATAGCTTCACAGGTTGCTTGCAAGATTGTTTGATCGAGAGTTTGACCCCACAGTCATTTACTGTGATAATCAAAGTCGCACCAAACTCTCTAAGGATCCAATGTTTCACGATAGGTCCAACCACATAGAGATCAGATATCACTTCATACAAGACAGGATTCAGAAGGGAGTGTTATCCACCAAGTTGCACTAGGATGGACTTGTAGTTGAGATGCCAAAGATTGAGCATTCACATGTGCAAAATCAGAGTTTAGAGGTCCAGCCGATCAAATATGACCACTTTTTCACATTTCCATCCCCTAAGGGGGGATTGTAATAAGATGAGATTAGCATAATGATTTTGTAAAAGGCTTGGTCTCCTAAGACTTGATCATGAGTATATACTCTAGAGTGTTCTTTCTTCACTTGTTAATTATTTCTTGCCTGAAATTCTTTTTAGGCGAGTTATAATTTCTAAGTTTTTTCACTCACTACCTCCAAAGCTGGAGTGTGTATTCATGGTTAGGCCTTAGCTTGGTAATCCAAGTCTAGTGTCTAAATGTTTATATTACCATGCTAGGTCATCAATTTTGAGTCATGGAAATTGCGCTAAGTCCCCCATAGGTTTTTTAAAGTTTAGAGTCAATAAAAAAATTCTCGTAAAACGGGATATTTTAATTGTAATTCAGTCATGTATTAAAAAAGTGGTACTAGGAGGGGCTTTATATGCCTTGGGGGTATTCATTTTTTAACCCAGAATACCCACTTTTGTAAGTAAAATTAGTGATTTTAATCACTTAAAAATTAATTTTGCTCACAAAAGTCAATAAAAGACATAAAAAAACAGAAAATCAGCATTGCTATTTTTTTGGAAACATGTCGGGGATATGTTTTGAGTCAACTAAGCATCACTGTGAGTATGTGGCACTCAAGGGAGGCTTAATAGGGAGTTAACTCGAGTTATATGGCATCCCACTAGTTGATTGGAGATTTCCTCTTAGAGAGGTGCACCCCTCTTC
The DNA here is from genome assembly GCA_032191745.1 of Picea mariana. Taxonomy (NCBI): domain Eukaryota; kingdom Viridiplantae; phylum Streptophyta; class Pinopsida; order Pinales; family Pinaceae; genus Picea; species Picea mariana. Next base: position 34,052 of record JASDQU010100419.1, read on the forward strand.
TGCATACATGGCACATTCTTGAGGAGGGCTCCCCACCTCTTGAGAGATGGCGCCCTCCCTGTTGAAATTAGTGCAACTACAAGAGCCATTCTCCGAGAGGATGGCATAAGACCCTAGCCGAGATCTAGGGCCCCCAGTACACTCCTGGGGTTCTTGGTTTGGGACCAAGAAGTTAGAGCCATGGAAAAAGACCCTAGTGAGGACCCCGGTGTATTTCTAGGGTTCTTGGTCAAGGACCAAGCAGTAAGTCCCTAGATGTGTTCTAGGGCCCCTGGATGTGTTCCAGGGAATCCTTGCTCGGTGCTTGGATTGATCCTTGGATGTATTCCTTGGTGGTTGATGATCTAAGTTTGTTACAAACATAATAAAAATGATAATAATTGTAATAATAAATAAAAGGAAAAATTATTTTAGAATCAGAAGGTATTCTTGCCACTGAGGAAAAAGTGTTGCGTTCTAGAACCATAAAGGAACATCTTATCAAATGGAAAAACCTTCCAGAAGAATATTCATCATGGGAGTCCGAACAATTCCTCCGACAATACCCATCACTACCCTTGCTTTGAGGACAAAGCAAAATCTTACGAGGGTGGCAATGTTACAAACATAATAAAAATGATAATAATAAATATAATAATTGTAATAATAAATAAAATCATTTAATTAAATCAAGAGGCACGTACCTCTTCATCAAGAGGCATGTACCTCCTCACCTCGTGGCCAGTCAATGCTATATAGCAACTGTCACGAGGGTAGTGTAATCATCTTCATCTTTATCATTATCAATAAAATATCATATTCAGAAATATTCATTTCTCAAGTGAATAACAATCTTCATGTTACAAAGTCCCTAGATGTGTTCTAGGGCCCCTGGATGTGTTCCAGGGAATCCTTGCTTAAACGCTTGGGTTGATCCTTGGTCTTGTACCTTGGTGGATGAAAGACCCTAGATGTGTTCTAGGGCCCCACCCCAGATGTGTTATGGGGTATCCTGGTCTGGGACCAGGTGGTTCTTGGTTGCGTACCAAGATGAGATGATGTGTGATCTTGTTCTTCTCTCACGGGATGGTCCATGAGACCTAGGAGCAACTAGAAGATGGACATGACCACGTCATTGGTTTCTCCTCTTATGTAGGGATGATAAAAGCTTATAAGTTATCATGAGACATATGTGGACAATTTTCCATTGAAGAAGACCCCCTTGACTTTGTCTAGTAGCCTCCTCTTGCTTGAATCTCTTTCTCCATCTTGCTTGATGTTGTACTGGTCTTTTATAAGTCACTTTGACTTATTTGACTTTATAATTAATATTTTTATTAATTAAAAATATTAATTATTATTTATTTTATTTTTAGGTTTTTAATTAAACCTAATCCTAACCCTTCCTAAACCATAAATAAGAACCTACCCCTCTCTCATTCTTACATACACTTACACTCCTCTCATGGTCTGATTTTCTGCAGCTACTTCAGATTGGTTCTTGTCTTTGGGTACGGCCTCCTTGGTGGACTCTCTTTTACTGTTTTAGAGGTACGACCTTCCACAATTTACTTCTCCTTGCTGGCTGGGAGCTTCTACTCTAGTGTTTATGTCTTCTCTTGTTGGAATTGAGTGTCGCGGACCTTCTCCCTTGCTGTGTTAAGTAGGGCGGACCTTCCTCTTGTTGTTGTGGGTGTCGCGGCCTTCCTTTGGCCCCTCTTCTTGCTGTCGTTGAGTGTTTTAAGGTTGTCGTTGCCTCCTAGGCAGCCCTTGGCTCCTCCTCCTGTGATTGTTTGTGTTATCTCTTGCTGTCCCTACTGTCGTTGCCTTCTACTTCTATTTATCAAATTTTTCCTTGAGGGTTTTGTTGTTGTAGCACTACAGTTTATCTTGGAGAGTTTTTGGTTGAGCCTTCTTGTTGTCTTTGGGGTTTTTGTATCAGCCCTACTCTTGTTGATTATCCTTGAGTTCTTCTTGGAAATATATTCACTTAAAGATCATGATGAGATCAAACCCTTGAGGGTTTGATCCATGACCTTCATATCTTTTCTGAGCATAAAGAAAGAGGACAGCCATACTTCAAGTACCTTTATCATTTGTTTTTGCTAAAGTAAGTTCAGATTTTATTGTGCTAATATTTACATCTGCTTGTTAATGTATCTTTTCTGTTCATGATCAGTCCTAGTTAAAGTCTGTTCTCCTTAGCATGTTCAGATTTGTATTTTCAATATTTCATCTACTTCGGAATTTTGTTTTAAGTGTTGATCTATATGTATAGTAGTGATCAAACTTAAAAGTTATTACTGTTTTCTCTTTTCCCTAAAAGTCTAACATGGTATCAGAGCTTAGGGCGTGAAAAGATCTCAATAAGTGGCATAGCTTTGAGCCTGCGTAGATCCACGTTTTAGGGTTTGTTTTGTAGATCAGCAATAAGGCTAGCACATAATCAGATCTTGAAATCAGCATGGCTTCATCTTAAGTCAAAGCAGAAGATAGGCTTGAAGGGGCCTCCAACTTCAATGCTTGGAAGGCTAGGGTGTTTAATATACTAGAAGAGAGTGACTTGGATGAGATGGTTACCAGGGTGATAGATGAACCCACTTCAAAAATAGGCAGGGCAACATATAAGAAGAGGCAGGCCAAAGCTAAGAGAATCATCTTTGACTCAGTTAAGGACAGCATGATGCCCCTCATTGACCATCTAAGGACAGCTAAGGAATGCTTTGATGCACTAGCAAATCTATATGAAAAGAAGGCTCCAACTCAGAAGAGGATATTGAAGAAACAACTATCTACATTAAAGATAGGGAAGGATGAAACTATCTCTGCCTTCTTTTCCAAAATTGCTCAAACAAGAGATCATCTTACAGCAATTGGAATTGCAGTGGATGATGATGACCTTGTTCAAACAGCAATAGACAGTCCTCCTAACTCATGGAAGACATTTCTCTCTTCGGTCAACGGAAGAGAAGTTCAACCCAACTTCGAGAGATTATGGCATGATTGCTTGGAAGAAGAGGGTAGACTCAAAAGCAGGAATGAGCCCTCAAAAGTAAGAGACCACGCCCTTTCAGTCAAAGCCAAGAGACGGAAGAAGTTTCCTCAGCACAAAGGAAAAGGTAAGAAACCCCAAGGTAAGCAATCTCACTTCCACTCTCATTTATCTAAAATAAGATGCTTTAACTATAAAAGGCTAGGTCATTATGCAAAAGACTGCAGGAACCCTCCTTCACAGCAGAAGCAGAGAGGCAGGTTTCATGCTTCATTTGCAACTGAGGAAGCATGAAACCAACTGAAGAAGAACCAGGGCAGCTACTAAAGAGGAAGAAGAATGCCGAGAATGTTATCTTGTCTCAGCCCTCTCCGGTACTATAACCAAGTCGGAAGATGTTTGGTTACTGGACAGTGGGGCCTCCAAACACATGGCAAGCTTCAAACAAAATCTTGTAAATTATCGAGATAAGAAGTTCAATGTGAAGGTAGAATTGGGTGATGATAGCACCTATGACATCAAAGGGTTTGGATCAGCATCTTTTTAGCTTCAAATGGGTAATGTATTTCATATCAACGAAATTCTTTATGTTCCTGGATTAAAAAAAAATCTCATCTCAGTTGCAGTGCTAGAAAGCAAAGGGTACTCAGTAGCTTTCTCCAAAGGGAAGGCTCTCATGTGGCCCTCAAATGGGAGTTTGAGCTCAGCCATGACAATCGGAACTCAAGAGAGTGGACTTTACAAAATCATTGATCAAGGTGTTCAGCATTAGTTCACGAGATGATAAACCCCTGCGAACTATGGCACAGAAGGCTTGGACATCTCAACTACAATGCACTCCTAGGTTTGCAAAAGATGGTAACAGGTATGCCAATTTTTTCATTTGAGCATGATAGTGTTTGTAGAGGTTGTGCTCTCGGTAAGAATACAAAGAAAGATTACCCTCACAGTAATAGAAAAACTAATGGCATTTTAGATCTTATTCACTCTGACCTTTGTGGACCTATGACTGCTTCATCAATGAATGGTTGTCTTTATTATATCATTTTTATTGATGATTGTTCTCGTAAAACTTGGATTTATTTTTTGAAAACTAAAGATGAATCTTTCAGTAAATTTCAGGATTTTAAGAATCTTGTTGAGAATCAGACAGGTAGACACATCCGTGTTTTCAAAACAGACAATGGAAAAG
>JASDQU010100419.1:48727-81649 GCA_032191745.1 Picea mariana
ATGTATGATCAGAATCTACCTTTGTCTTTTTGGGCCGAAGTTGCTAGCACTGCAGTCTATATTCAAAAAAGGTGTCCTTATAAAGCCCTAGAAGAGAAAACTCCAGAAGAAGTCTTCATCGGTAAGAATCCTTCAGTTGACCATTTGAGAATCTTTGGCAGTGCAATCTACATTCATATACCTAAAGAAAAGAGGACTAAGTTAGAGCCCTCCGAAAAGAACGGAACTTGTGTGGGATACAATGAAACCTCAAAAGCATATAGAATTTATGTACCAGGGAAAAAGTTCATTGAAGTTAGTAGAGCCGTGACTTTTCATGAGGAAGCAGCTTTTTGTCGTTCCAGAGAACTTCCATGTTATAGAGAGGAGCAGGAAGCTCCATCTCTGGAACCTTCAGATTCACCACTACCAGATGAGCAGAGGGAGGAGACCATAAAGCCTTCAGTGGATCCCATAAGGGATTCTGTTGATTTTCCCTTAAAGCAACCTCCTGTTAAAAGGAAGCTAGCTTGGTGCCGGGAAATTTTAAAGGAAGCAGAAAAGCATGCAGCACCTAAAGGTACCTTCAGAGAAAGCAAGAAACCAGATAAGTACTTCGGCCTGATAGCGCAATTGAATCTTCTGATTGACTCAGAACCTTCCACTTTTGAAGAGTTGTCCAAACATAAAGTGTGGAAGGATGCCATGATAGAAGAGTACGAGTCAATATTAAAGAATGATGTATGGGAAGTGGTCCCAAGACCTCATGGCAAATCAGTGGTAACCTCTAAATGGCTTTACAAAATAAAGCATGCAGCAGATGGCAGTGTTGAAAATTCAAAGCTACATTTGTGGCTCGTGGCTTCTCTCAGAAAGAAGGAATTGACTATGACGAGATCTTTGCTCCCGTTGCCAGGTATACTTCCATCAAAATCATTATCTCTCTTGCTTCAGTTTTTTATTGGAAACTTAACCAAATGGATGTTAAAACTGTCTTTCTCAATGGTGAAGTTGAGCAAGAAGTTTATATTGAGCAGCCTGAGGGTTTTTTGATCCATGGGAAAGAATCCCATGTCTGCAAACTCAAGAAAGCCTTGTATGGATTGAAACAAGCTCTGAGGGCTTGGTATGGAAGAATTGACAGTTTCCTACAGAGTCTTGGATTCTCCAAGAGTATAGTAGATCCTAATCTTTATATAAAGATTGTGCAGAACATCCTGTCATCTTGGTTTTATATGTGGATGATTTGTTCCTTACTGAAGAGGAACATCTTATAGCTCAGACTAAGAGGGAGTTATCAGCAGAATTTGAAATGAAAGACTTGGGTCTTATGCATTACTTTCTTGGCTTAGAGGTGTGGCAGAAACCGGGTGAGATCTTTCTCTCACAAAGCAAGTATGTAGTTGATGTGCTTCGCAGATTTGGCATGCTGAACTGTAAGTCCATGTCCACACCTATGATTTCTAACCTGAAGAAGTTACATGATCAAGCTATAGGATCAGATCCAGAAGACCCCACCGTATATCATCAGATCATTGGGTCCTTGATGTATCTAGTACATACCAGACCGAACATTTGTTATGCAGTGAATGCCCTCAGCCAGTTCATGTGTGAACCGAAACATATTCATATGGTTGTTGTTAAGCATGTTCTCAAATATGTCCGGGGAACTATAGCCTATGGGCTCAGATACACTTCCAGTGGAGGGGTAATATAGCTTATGTCAGAGGAACTATAGCCTATGGGCTCAGATACACTTCTCAGATATGTCCGGATATTGTTTCAGATTGGGTTCAGCTATGATCTCCTGGTCCAGCAGGAAACAGAGCTCCATAGCCCAAAGCACTACAGAGGCAGAATACAATACTGCAAGTGCTGCTAGTAGAGAAGCAGTGTGGCTTAGAAAGCTACTATCATATTTGTTCATTGCTGAGTTGGAACCCACAGTAATCCACTATGATAACCAGAGTTGTATAAAGCTCTCCGAGAATTCGTTGTTTCATGATAGATCGAAACACATTGAGATGAGATATCACTATGTTCGAGACATGGTGCAGAAGAACATTATCAGTATTCAATATGTTCTAACGGCGGAACAAACCGCAAATATTTGGACCAAGCCTTTGTCATTGACAAAGTTTGTGTACTTTCGAGACAAGCTTGGTGTTGCTGAAAATGCCTCTCTTGCTAAGAGGCAGTGTTGAAATGAGTGTGGCTGCAAGAGCCATTCTCCAGGAGGATGGCATAAGACCCTAGTTGAGATCTAGGGCCCCCAGTACACTCCTGAGGTTCTTGGTTTGGGACCAAATAGTTAGAGCCATGGCAAACGACCCTAGTGAGGGCCCCCAGTGTATTTCTGGGGTTCTTGGTCAAGGACCAAGCAGTAAGTCCCTAGATGTGTTCTAGGGCCCCTGGATATGTTCCAGGGAATCCTTGCTTAAACGCTTGGGTTGATCCTTGGTCTTGTACCTTGGTGGATGAAAGACCCTAGATGTGTTCTAGGGCGCCCCCAGATGTGTTCTAGGGCGCCCCCAGATGTGTTCTGGGATATCCTGGTTTGGGACCAGGTGGTTCTTGGTTGTGTACCAAGATGAGATGATGTGTGATCTTCTTCTTCTCTACCGGGATGGTCCATGAGACCTAGGAGCAGCTAGAAGATGGACATGACCACATCATTGGTTTCTCCTCTTATGCAGGGATGATAAAAGCTTATAAGTTATCATGAGACATATGTGGACAGTTTGCCATTGAAGAAGACCCCCTTCACTTTATCATGTAGCCTCCTCTTGCTTGAATCTCTTTCTCCATCTTGCTTGATGTTGTACTAGTCTTTTATAAGTCACTTTGACTTGTTTGACTTTATAATTAATATTTTTATTAATTAAAAATATTAATTATTATTTAATTTATTTTTAGGTTTTTAATTAAACCTAATCCTAACCCTTCCTAAACTATAAATAAGAACCTACCCCTCTCTCATTCTTACATACACTTACACTCCTCTCATGGTCTGATTTTCTGCGGCTACTTCAGATTAGTTTTTGTCTTTGGGTACGGCCTCCTTGGTGGACCCTCTCTTATTGTTTTAGAGGTACGACCTCCACAGTTTTCTTCTCCTTGTTGGTTGGGAACTTCTACTCTAGTGTTCATGTCTTCTCTTGTTGGGATTGAGTGTCGCAGACCTTCTCCCTTGTTGTGTTAAGTAGGGCGGACCTTCCTCTTGTTGTTGTGGGTGTCACGGCCTTCCTTTGGCCCATCTTCTTGCTACCGTTGAGTGTTTTAAGGTTGTCACTTCCTCCTAGGCAACCCTTGGCTCCTCCTCTTGTGATTGTTGGTGTTATCTATTGTTGTCCCTGATGTTGCTGCCTTCTACTTCTATTTATCAGATTCTGCCTTGAGGGTTTTGTTGTTGTGGCACTACAGTTTATCTTAGACAGTTTTTGATTGAGCCTTCTTGTTGTCTTTGGGGTTTTTGTATCAGCCCTACTCTTGTTGATTATCCTTGAGTTCTTCTTGGCAATATGTTCACTTAAAGATCATGATGAGATCAAACCCTTGAGGGTTTGATCCATGACCTTCATAGCTTTTCTGAGCATAAAGAAAGAGGACAACCACACTTCAGGTACCTTTATCATTTGTTTTTGCTAATAAGATAAGTTCATATTTTATTGTGCTAATATTTACATCTGCTTGTTAAAGTTTCTTTAATGTTCATGATCAGTCCTAGTTAAAGTCTGTTCTCCTTAGCATGTTCAGATTTGTATTTTAAGTATTTCATCTACTTCATAATTTTGTTTTAAGTGCTGATCTGTATGTACAGTAGTGATCAAATTTAAAAGTTATTACTGTTTTCTCTTTTCCCTAAAAATCTAACACTCCCTCTCACCTTCACACCTACATGTGGCACATTTTGAGATGACTTGAGATGTGGCAGCCCTTTTGGCTATCACTTGGCTCTATTTCTCAACAATTGGTGCACCCTCCCTCTACACTTGGTGCACCCCTCTTCATTGGTAACTTCTCCCAAGTTGCTATATCATGCAAGCAACCCCTCCTCTCTTGGCTAGCTGGAAGCTTTGAGGAACTTGCTTGTTGATGCAATATTGTAATACTCTTTTGATTTTGGAATAAAAGAAAATTTTGGAGGTCATATTGTGTTGATGATTGCAGCTTCATGAGACATCCTCCAAATCGTACTCCTCTGGACTGAGTTGAGATGATCTGTGAGAACGCCTATGTGATAGGTGAGTCGTACTCCTCTGGACTGAGTTGAGATGACTTGTGTTGGTCTCTTGTCGTGCTCCTCTGGACTGAGTTGAGATGACTTGAGATGGTCTCCTATCGTACTCCTATGGACTTAGTTGAGTTGACTTGAGATGGCTCTCCAGTTCGTACTCCTATGGATTTAGTTGAGTTGATCTGTTTGAGAGTGACGTCCCTTGTGGTTGAGCACATGTGGACCTGTCCCTAGTGGCAGAGCACTAGAGGATGTGTGTGAGACCCCTTGCTATATTGTCAAAGAGTAAGACTATTGTGAAACCCTAATTTGTATTGTGAAGGGTACAAGTCGGCCCTACTGTGTAAAGATAATTAATATTATGTGAAAGATTAATTATATTATTGAATTGTACAAGTCGGCCCTATTGTGCCAATAGACACATCTATTTGATGAGTTAGGTCATGTATTTATTAGAGAGATACATCCCCATTGTGGATTATATCTCATTCACTCAACGCATTCACTTGGAGATCTGAAATTTGGTAGGCACTTCTTATGCATTATCTTTCTTGGTCATAGACCACCCCCTTGTGTGCACTAGGGTTTTGTCTTCAGGGCCACCATTGTTGGCATCTACATTTTCAATGGAGAGGGGTTCTTCTCTTAGCAATATAGCAAAGGGTTGTTGGGTTTTTCCCTTGGTTGAGAAGGGTTTTCCCAGGATAATTTCTTGTGTCTTGTGCATGCTTATTCTTCTTGTGATCATGGTTACTACAGCTATTGTGTTGTTGCATTGTTTATGGTTCAAGTTCATGCTAAATTGAAAAGAAACTACATGTGCTTGAGCTAGCATTAAAAATTCAACATGGTATCAGAGCAGTGTTCTTGAAAGAGCCATTGCACAAGCTAGACGTCACCTTCTTGCTGCAACTACAAAAACGGCCCTAACCCTTATACTTGTCAAGCTAGTTTTAGCACTTTGCCTTGAGTGTTAGGCCTAAATTCTTCACAAACAGGTACGGCCTAGTCCAGCACATCACCTGCAACTTTCATATTGAAAATTGAAGAAGTTTGGATTTTCGGCCCAAGGGTTTCTAGGGTTTCTGCAGATTTCAGTTTCTAGGGTTTATGCAAGTCGTTGGGGTATTTTTGCAGCTCGTCGGGATTCTTTTGACTCTCTAGGGATTCTTGTTGGCAGTCATAAGTCCAACGAACCTCCTAGAGACTTCCTCTTGAAAAACGCTAGGGTTTCTAGCCTATCCGTTAGGGTTTGTGAAGAATCTACAAGCCATGAGGAACAAAACTTTGGTGGAAGATAGGCTTGATGGATCAAGCAACTTCAGCTCCTGGAAGTCAAGATTACACATCACTCTAGAAGAGAGTGACCTATTGAGATTGATAGAAGGAACTCTACCAGCAACAGCAACAGCAACTGATGAAGAGAAGGTTGAATGGAAGGCAGATGATGTCAAAGCTAGGAAGATAATCATCTACTCAATAAGAGATCATCTACTRCCTCGCATTTCTACCTTGAAGACAGCTTATCTAATGTATGATGTGTTGAAGAAGATGTTTGAGAGCAACAACAGTAAAAGAGCTCTTACATTGAAACACCAACTTCAAAATCTCAAGATGATGAAAGATGACACCATTGCTACCTTCTTCATGAAGATTTCAGAGATCAGTTAGGTATCATTGGAGAAACCATAACAGACAGAGAACTTGTCATGATTACTCTCGATGCTCTTCCAAGCCATTGGGAACCATTCATTCAAAGTATCAGTGGAAGAGCAGACTTACCTCAGTTTGATCGTCTATGGGCAAACTGCACTTAGGAGGAAACCAGACTTATAGCCAGAGGCGTGCAAGACTCCCATCATAATGACAATCAAGCTCTTGCTTCTCATGCAAAGAAAGGCAAAAGAAATAGAAGAATTTTCAAAAAAGCATTCAATGACAAGAAAACTTCAGCAGCTCCAGGTCATGAACAAAGAAAAGACATATCAAAGATTCAATGTTTCAGATGTGACAAGTATGGACACATTGCGAGAAATTGTCCTACCAGGAAGAAAGGAAGACAACATGCCTACACTGTTGATGTTGATTCAGAACCACCTCAAAGAGATGAAGAAGTAAAGGATGAGGCGTTATTCTTCATTTTAGCACTCTCAAGTATGGTTCCTACTGATAGTGATATTTGGTTGATTGACTGTGGTGCTTCCAAACACATGACTGGATATAGAGAACATCTTACAGATCTTGTAGAGAAAGAGTCTCGTCTGCATGTTGTACTTGGTGATAATGCCAGATATTCTGTGAAGGGAGTTGGATTTTCTTCCTTCCAACTAGATTCGAACATACCTCTTCAATTAAGTGAGGTAGTATATGTACCTAGGATGAAAAGGAACCTTGTCTCTGTTTCTGCCTTAGAGGATAAAGGCTACAAGGTTATTTTCTCTAACGGAAAAGTTCTTTCATGGCACAAGAACTCACGCATGGATTCTGCCCGAGTGATTGGCGTTCGAGAAAACAGTTTGTACAGATTGACTGTTCGACCAGTTCAGGCCTTGTTACATGATACTATCAGCTTGAGCGAGCTATGGCATAGGAGACTTGCTCATTTACATTATAGAGCCCTTCTCACTCAGGGGAAGATGGTGACAAGCCTTCCAGAGATACATATCAAGCATGATGGCGTTTGCAGAGGTTGTGCTCTTGGCAAGAATGTCAAGGGGTCCTTTCCGGGCAGTGACAATAGATCCAAGGGGACCTTGGACTTGATACATACAAATGTTTGTGGACCCATGACTATTGCTTCCTTGAGCGGATACTTGTACTATGTACTCTTCATCGATGATCACTCTCAGAAGACGTGGATTTAGTTTTTGAAGACCAAGGATGGAATCCTTACAAGATTTCAAGAGTTTAGAGCTCAAGTTGAGAACCTGACCAGAAGGAAGATCAAGGTGTTGAGATCAGATAATGGAGGAGAGTACACCTCCAGGGATTTCAATGATTTCTGTATTGAGGCAGGGATCAAGAGGGAGTACACCGTTCCTTATAACCCTCAGCAGAATGGGGTTGCAGAGAGGAAGAACGGATCCATTGTTGAGGCAACCAAAGCGATGCTACATGATCAGAATCTACCTATGATTCTGTGGGAATAGGCATCCATGAAAGTTGTGTACGTTCAGAACAGGAGTCCTCATAAGATTCTGAAGAACATGACTCCTAAAGAAGCTTTCACCGTAGTGAAGCCTGAGGTTGGACACTTCAGGATATTTGGGTGTCCAGTATACATTCATGTACCCAAGGAAAACAGGACCAAGCTAGACCCTTCAAGCAAAAAAGGTACATTTGTGGGGTACAGTGAATCTTCGAAGGCATACCAGAACTACATCCCTGGTCAAAGACAAATCGAGGTTAGCAGAGATGTCACCTTTGAGGAAGAGATAGCCTTCGGAAGATCCAGAGAATCTCATATGGAGATTGACAGGGAGAAGAAAGAAGAGACAGTACCTTCTCCCCCTTCAACAGTTCAGAGGGAGACAGTCACTGATCCAGTTGATCCAGTTGATCCCGTAGCTCCAGTTGATGTTCCCAGAGACATTGCGATAGGCAAGAAGAGGCATGCATGGGCTCGACAGACTCTGCAGGAGGCAGAGGGACATGCAGCTCCTCGTGGTACATTTTGAGAGAGAAAGAGACCACAGAGATTTTCGAGCTATGTTTTAGCTATGAGCCACATCATTGATACTGAGCCTTCTTGTCATGGAAAAGCAGCAGGTCAGCAGGTTTGGAAAGATGCCATGACCGAATAGTATCAGTCCATCATGAAGAATGATGTGTGGGATATTGTTCTGAGACCGAAAGGAAAGTTTGTAGTGACTTCCAAGTGGATCTATAAGATCAAACATGCAGTTGATGGAAGTGTCGAGAAGTACAAAGCAAGATTTGTGGCTGGAGGATTCTCTCAGGTGGAGGGAATAGATTATGAGGAGACATTTGCTCCTGTTGCCCGATACACATCCATCCGTACGATTATTGCCCTTGCCGCATCCATGGGTTGGAGACTACATCAGATGGATGTGAAGACAACCTTTCTCAATGGAGAGATTAAGGAAGAAGTTTACATCAAGCAGCCAGATGGATTTGTGATACATGAGAAGGAGTCTCATGTGTGCAGGTTGAAGAAAGCCCCGTATGGACTAAAGCAGGCACCTCGTGCATGGTATGAGAAGATTGATGGATGCTTGATGAGTTTGGGCTTCAACAAGAGTGTTGTTGATCCCAACCTATACTACAACATTGTTGGTGACAAGTGCCTAATTTTGGTTCTATATGCTGCTGACTTAATCCTCATCGGTTCAGAAGGCCTTATAGTTGAATGCAAGCGTGCATTGGCTTTTGAATTTGAAATGAAGGATCTTGGTAAGATGCACTACTTCTTGGGACTAGAAGTGTGGCAGAGGACTGATGAGATTCTCCTGAGTCAGGGGAAATACACAGTGGAGATATTGAAGAAATTCGGGATGACAGACTGCAAGCCCATGGCTATACCGATGGTGATGAATCTGAAGAAACTAAGCGAGACTTCTTCCGACTCAGGGGAGATTGATCCACATCTTTACAGATAGCTGATTGGATCATTGATGTATCTGGTTAACACCAGACTTGATGTATACTATGCAGTGAGTGTACTCAGTCAGTTTATGAGTCAGTCGAGACAGACACACTGGATAGCAGCGAAGCATGTGTTGAGATATTTATGAGGCACAGTTGATTATGGACTGAGATATGCCTCCAGTGTAGACATGAGATTGCAGGGATATGCCAATGCAGATTGGGCAGGGAGCGCAGTGGACCGGAAGAGTACCTCTAGTTGTTGTTTTACTTTGGGATCTGCCATAGTTTCCTAGTGCAGCAGGAAATAGACTTATGTGGCTTTGAGTACCACAGAAGCAAAGTACATTGCATTATGTGTGGCAGTCCGCAAAGCAGTGTGACTTCGCAAGTTCCTTGCAGACTTATCTGGACATGAAATGGATTTTACCGCTATCCATTGTGATAACCAGAGTTGTGTGAAGCTCTAAGAGAATCCTGTGTTTTACGATAAATCGAAACACATCGAGTTCAAATACCATTACATCAGAGATATGGTGCAGAGGAAAGCAGTGCATGTGCAATACCTTTCTACACAGGAGTAAGTTGCAGATGTCTTCACCAAACCACTTGCCAGGATGAAGTTCGAGTACTTCCGTGAGAGACTTGGCCTGGTGGAGAATGCCTCCCTAGCTGAGAGGGAGTGTTGATGATTGCAGCTTCATGAGACATCCTCCAAATCGTACTCCTCTGGACTGAGTTGAGATGATCTGTGAGAACGCCTATGTGATAGGTGAGTCGTACTCCTCTGGACTGAGTTGAGATGACTTGTGTTGGTCTCTTGTCGTGCTCCTCTCGACTAAGTTGAGATGACTTGAGATGGTCTCTTGTCATACTCCTATGGACTTAGGTGAGTTGACTTGAGATGGCTCTCTAGTTCATACTCTATGGATTTAGTTGAGTTGATTTCTTTGAGAGTGACGTCCCTTGTGGTTGGGCACATGTGGACTTGTCCCTAGTGGCAAAGCACTAGCGGATGTGTGTGAGAACCCTTGCTATATTGTCAAAGAGTAAGACTATTGTGAAACCCTAATTTGTATTGTGAAGGGTGCAAGTCGGCCTTACTGTGTAAAGATAATTAATATTATGTGAAAGATTAATTATATTATTGAGTTGTACAAGTCAGCCCTATTGTGCCAATAGACACATCTATTTGATGAGTTAGGTCATGTATTTATTAGAGAGATACATCCCCATTGTGGATTATATCTCATTCACTCAACACATTCACTTGGAGATCTGAAATTTGGTGCGCACTTCTTATGCGCTATCTTTCTTGGTCATAGAGCACCCTCTTGTGTGCACTAGGGTTTTGTCTTGAGGGCCACCATTGTTGGCATCTACATTTTCAGTGGAGAGGGGTTCTTCTCTTGGCAATATAGCAAAGGGTTGTTGGGTTTTTTTCCCTTGGTTGAGAAGGGTTTTCCCAGGATAACTTCTTGTGTCTTGTGTATGGTTATTCTTCTTGTGATCTTGGTTACTACAGTTATTGTGTTGTTGCATTGTTTATTGTTCAAGTTCATGCTAAATTGAAAAGAAACTACATGTGCTTGAGCAAGCAACCTCTCCTCTCTTGGCTAGTTGGAAGCTTTGAGGAACTTGCTTGTTGATGTAATATTGTAATACTCTTTTGATTTTGGAATAAAAGAAGACTTTGGAGGTCGTATTGGTGGCTTGGATAGTGTGTGGATGCAAGTGCTTATGAGGTGATTATGTTCTATTATGTTTGTTATGTTATTTTGGTTAAAATTGGCCTTATAGGAGTACTATTACTCATTAGGATAAGATTGCTAAGCTAGTTTGATTAGTGATCTTATTATTTATCTATTCAAGAGATTTTTATATGCTCTATTCATTTTGCTTAACCAATATTGCTTTGAAGTCTCTTTTGTAGGTGATACCACTTTCTAACCTCTTTGCTTGCAAGTATATGAAGCATTGGAAACCTCACTTGGAGGAGTGGATGATCTAGATTGACTCTACCATTCCTCTAAGATCTTTGAAGAAGATCCCTCCTCATTCCACCAAAGAAGGACCCCATTGCCCAGGAAATTCCAAGCACAAGCTTGCTCTCTTTCTCCTTCACAAAAAAATTTCATTTATTTGGTTACTTTCATTTTGTATGCTATTTTAGATCTAAATTTGATTTAAAAGTTAGATTAGATTCTATTGTTGCATGCATATTGTTTAGATCTAGATTCAAGTTTATTTCTATATGAAAAGTCTAGATCTAATGAAGGAATATCACATTTTTGCAAGTGCTTTCATCTAGTATTTTGAAGGCATTAAAGTGATTGTTTTAAAAGGCTATTTCATTGCACGATTAAGCTACTTAGTGTTCATTCGTTTGCTCTTTTGAACAGCAAACAGAAGTCACTAAAAGAGTTTTTTTAGGCTTGTTTTTAGTGTTATAATTCACTAGTTAGACTCATTTTTACTTAGAAATTTTTTCCAAGTTTTGGGCTTTAGTATTTTATAATCCAAAGACATTTTCTAAGTGTTTTTTGGGGCCATTTGATCTCTTTCACTTGCTGTTTTTTGCAAGTCATAGAATAAACAAGAGGAAACTCTGCCCATTTTTGGCGGATTAGGATCTTTTGGGACCCCCAAAAGTACCCAATACCTTAATAAGTCATTTGAAAATATTGTAAAATTCATTGATCCATCTTTATAAGGATCCCAAGTATCCCAAAGAGAGACCATTGTAACCGAAGCAATAAAAGAGTGGGCTACACGGTGCCTAGTTTTCTTTCCCCCTAAGGAGGTTGGTGTCTTGTGGTGTGCTTGTTTGCTTTTCTTAAAAGTCTTTCAATTTTTGCAATTCATCACCTAAGGAAAGATAAAATTCATCACAAACAACAACCACAATTAGTTTAGATTTCTTTTGGGCAAAAGTAATCTTTTAATTGCTAGAATAGTTTTCCTTTTATGCAATTTTCAATTCAACATTTTTTTCTTTTTGGAAAATAAACCAGTCCCCTCAACTCCCCTAAGTAGGCTCATGCCAAACAGGGGTTGGACAGTGTCCCATATATGCCCATACTTAGCTACTCTATCCTTGTAACATGTCCTTATCTGCTCCTTTGCCTGATCCATAGCCTCATAGATGTAACCCATGGCCAATGTTTCCCCATCCACCAACCGCAACACCCTAACAAGAGGCTCGACAATTTTCACGACCTCTGCTTCTTTTTTCCAAAAAGTGTTTTCAAATACTCTTTTTTTATGTCTTTTCCATCTTGTTTGCGAGCCCACTGACATCCATTCCATTCATCATTGTTAAACATTTTTTTCAAATTTTGTGCCTGAGAAATGAGAGATTGCAACGTGAGGAAGTGAGTTGCAAATCTTGTGATGGCAGGTCTGACAAGCTCCTTGCCCCCAGTGCTTTTCCTCACATTAGGTTCAATACCCATGAGTGGTTGTAGATGTATTTTGTGATACACTTGGCATGCTCTACAACGTTCTTGATCCAATCATGTTTGCCTATGTCCTCAAGCATGAGGTCTATGCAATGTGCAGCACATGGGATCCAAAATATGGTCTTGTATTTGGCCTCTAACATGTTACCAGCAAGAACATAGTTAGAGGCATTATTTGTAATGGCCTGAACAATATTTTCCACCCCCACTACCACAACAACCTCATCCAAAAGATCAAATAACAGGTTTGCATCTTTCACCTTATCATATGCATCAATCGATCTCAAAAACATAGTTCCTTGAGGGAAAGATACAAGGAAGTTTATGATTGCATGGTTCTTTCCATCAGTCCACCCATCTGACATGATGCTACAACCTGTTCTGGCCCATGAACCTTTGAAATCCTTCCAATATTCATCTATGGAGAGAACCTCTTTTTGCAAAAGAGAACCCCTCAAGTCATACATAGTGTTTACTTGTAATGGGGTAGTTATCAACTTGTCATGTGCAACTTTTAATCTTATCAACTTAATTAATCAAACCTGGAACCTAGAGTCTTGTCCTCAAGAATGGGTGTGTTGCTTTTCTTCCAAGACTCCTTCACTCAAGATGACAAGTGCTTTCTTCAACCTGTCTTTTGTACTAAGACAATATGCTATCTTGACAGAAGACTGGGTTAGAGAATAAACTCTATGATCTCAACCTTTTTTTTTTTTGTGAATAAAAGTGGATCCTTATATCAATTTCAGCTGAAGGCTTGCAATAAGACCTGCAGCCTATCTACATATACAAAAACGCCTGCGACTGAAGGTTTAACTAATTACATTGCTTTTCTTGGTTTCCCGAGGTCCAAGTCCCCGAAACCATCGGATCAGATCAACGGTTCTTGATGGCCCGCAGCCAACGGCTGAGATCCTCTTCTTGACTTCGCACTTCGCGTTAACGGAGGATTGGCTTGCACTGTTTTCCCGAAACCCTCAAACTTCACTACGGTTGTATCGCGAGTTCGCATTTCGCAACTGTTGGCTGCTCCAAATTTTGGGTTTTCGCGCCTCGGGATAGCGAAGAACCGAGTGTTCCACTTCTTCCGATACCTGAAATTGCAAGTCCTTCGAGACCAGATCGACGATCCAGATTTCCGCTAGATCAACGGTCCAGATCCTCTCTCACGTTTCGCGATTTCGCATTTCACTACTTGGGCAAAGAGTTCCTTCCGAGCTCCTGACTCTCGATTCTATGATCTCAACTTTAATCAATCTAATACCTTGACTTTAATTTTGACCAAAGGTTAGTATGATGGTCACAGCTTCAACATGCAACCTAGATCAAAATAATGTTATAACAAATAGATGCATATCAGAATAATCAAACTTGGGTTGCATTATTCCTCTGAATGAGTTGGATCTGAGATCCTTCTTGATCTATGGCAAGAGATCCCTTCTCCTGCAAATACCTTTTAAAGCTTAACAGTTTAAACATATGTGAGTACATACCTTTGATAGTGGTGCCACCATCTGGTAGCAGCGGCAATAATTTCCAACCCTTTAAAACTTCAAGGGTGACTGCAACTAGTACTGTCGCTAATACTTCAATTGATACTGCAACTGATTCTGAAACTGCAACTGCAACTTATTCTGAAACTGTAACTTAGGGTTTTATGAGAAAACCCTAATTTTTCAAACTTCAAATTTTGAAATTCTGATCCAGGGGCTAGATGTGTTGAGCTGAGGTGAGTAAGCTGGTGTAGTCAGATTTCTGAAAATCCAAATTTTACCCCTTGAAACTGAGCTTGCGGAAATCTGGACTGGTACTTCTGGTACTGGTTCTAGTTTCCTGGTTTTTCTGGTACTTATGGTTTTCTGGTTTTCTAGTACTTCTGGTTTCCTAGTTTTCTGGTACCAATCAAAAACTAGGGTTTGACTATCTAGAGGCTCTGTCCACTGAAAAGGTGCACTCAAGCTGCCAAAAGATTCACTAGGGTAGGGCACACTTTTCTAGATGGTTTTTACGCAAAAATTTCTCTCCAACAAAAAGCTTTCTTGTACAGCAACAATGACGTTTTTGCTTATCCAGTGAAAGGTGCTCTCTTCAGCTAAGCTCTGAAACCATGCTAAGTTTTGAGCTATTATTAGGTTTCTTTTCAATTTACTAGATAACAATTGCATAGGTAGGATCACTGAGAGAAACATAATTATAAGATACACAACATTTATCTTGGGAAACCCTCATGGGGGAGAAAACCCAGCAAAAATTTCCTTAATATAGATAGCCAATACAATACCAAGACAATAAACCAAAACACTAGAGAATATCCAACACTAAGCAATGCGCCTCTCTCTTCCTTCTTCTCCCAACTACAGTTACCAAACTTGCGCACTTGATGAGCGAATGAGTGAGTGAGATAATGAGGCATTGGCTTCCTTTATTTATACTGGTTGGCAGGTGCTGGAAAGGTGTCTCTTCACTGGGCAGGGCCAACTTGTCTTCTCAGTGGTTAAAACCACTTTAATTAGGCCTGGGGGGCGACTTCTTAATTTGCATAATACAATTAGGGTTTGACCAATCCACAAAGGGGGATTTGGTCAATTACAATGCCCGACATGATCAATCCACAAAAGGGGATTGATCTAATGAATAATGACTCAATAAATAAATAGAATACTCTTTGCAGTTACAATATTTCAACAGTGTAGGGTGGGAAGTTAGATTAGGTTTTAGAATTGTTTATTTTTTTTATTTTTTATTTTTTTTAGTCTGTGGGTGGGTTCGGCATCCGATCGACCGGTCAGGTACGGAACCAGTCGGTTCGACCGATTTGGTATCGAATCGGTTTCGACTCAACCGGTTCGATACCAAACCAAGCACCAGTCTAGTTTGAAGGTTGGTTCGATTCGCCTAGGTATCAACCCGACCACTTTGGCGGTTGGATAACAACCCATCCAGGTTTTAAAAACTAAGGTTGCACTAGTTGTTTGAATATGTTGATCATTGGAGATCTGATATATTTCCATGATATATGATGTGAAAAAAAGGAAGAAAAAAAGACAGAGAAAGATCTAAGTTTCAAGTAGGTTAGTAAGTCCAATTGTTCCCTTTTGGGGTTATTAGATTGGTTGAGTCATGTTTTTGTGCCTTCCCTTTCCCGTAGGTCAAAGCTCAATTGTTCCTTAATAAACTTTTTAGGTTTATTTTCCAGTATTTACTTTCATGTTTTGTCAAGTTCAACTTTGGGAAGCAGTTTTAGGTTATTACGATTTTATTTTGAGATGGTGGTTTACAAAGTTATCAAGTCATGTCTCTGCTTTATGTTGTGTCAAAAAATAAAGTTGTCCCAAGAAAGTCTTGAGTCCTATTCTGATATATCTCCATTTAATTATTTTGCATCAGAGTAGCTAAGTTTGGGATCCTAAAGTTTATCTTTGATCCCTATGTTTTGTTGGTCATTTTTCCAAGTTTGAGTCAAAAGAGTCGAGTCAAGTTTGCTCATATGTACTTAGGAGTTCTACCATATATGTTACCTTATCTTTGTCCTACATGTATGTGCTTCATGTTGGTTGGAAGGATTTTTCATCACTTTCCTCCCAGCGGATCTACCCCCATTGACTTCGACTCATCTTTTTCTAGGGGTTGATTTAGGAGTTGAGTAGCTTGGTGTCCGCAAGCCTTATTGGTGGTCTACCTCACATTTGGCAAAGCTTTTCCTTATTGAGTTATGACTAGGTGATTCCCTTCATTGTCCGACTTCAAATCATTCATTCACTTTGTTAGGATTGTACTCGTACCTTGGAGCCCATTAACATTATTGGTGGGTGGCCTCGTGTCTAGAGGGGATTTACATTAATGGTTTCAAATTAGATGATTTCTCCCATGGTCGACAGCAACTCATTATCCCACTGTGGAGATTCGTACTAGTTGAGGGTTGCAGGTTGAAATTACATTGAGCATGTCTAGCTCCCATTTAGCATATCTTTGGAGCTTCCACATGCGAGACCTATTTCACAAGAATTTATTATGGTCCTATCTTATCAGTCTTCTTCTTCTAAAGTTCTAGGATTCTCAGCATCCTGCAGGGGGATTCTCTCCCAGTTGGAGCTAATGTTAGCACCCAGATTGGATTTCTTCAAAATCCGATCAGAGTGCCTATCTTTGTTTGTGCATGGGTATATTATAGGATGGATTGGTTGGTTGCTCCATTGACGTGGCATCGACAGTTCGTGGAGTGCCTTTTAGACTTGGCACATGGTAACATGTTTTTGTTACTCGGGGATAGATGATTGGACAAGTTATTGAACAAGTTACTCATATAGGTACATTCACAAGTTACATCACTAATACAGGTGGACAAGTGATTAAGTAGCAACAGGTGCCCCATACTCACAAGTTCAATGCAACATTCAGAGCAAGTAGGGAAGGACGAAGACTCAAAAGGGTATGATCAAGTTGGTTTTTGCAGAGTTATTTTTCAAAATTTGATCATAGATTTGGGAAGATGTGCATGGAGTTCAAATTTCAAGCAAATATGAGAAGTTTCTATTTTTAGCAACCGTTGTTTTTAGCAATTTCTAAGAGTTGTCTGATTGACAAGATGATTACATATTTAAGGACCTAGTTGGGAGATTTGTCTATGGTTCAAGTTTCAATTGGTTCCGAGATGGTGCTACTTTTAGTAGGTGACTAGACTTTTGGATACCCAATATGGTGTGCATTTTAAACTCTTTGAAATTCCAAGGACCAGATGCAATTTTGCATGGTCGAGACTCGAGAGAGCCTTCTCACGTGACCTTAATTGAGGAGCACTTGGCCTAGAGAAGCTTACGTTGTTTTTTTTAAAGCTTTTCCTTCCTAAAATTAGCCTCGCTCCTCGTATTATTTTTTATCCTCACTTATTCCATAATTTAAGGCTTAGTTTTAGGAGATTCTCTTCTTAGGAAATTGTAGGGTATATTTTAGGTATTAAAAAAGTGCATTAAAAGAAAAAATTAGCCATATACAAGTGTATTTTCTCTTCTAGGTGGTTAATTATGGAAGGAGGGTGAACTTTTAGAATTGTTCATACACATGTTATTTTCACTCAAAAAAGAGAACTATATTTGAAGGCTATTATTCTTACTTCCCTTCTATTTTCTATCTTACCTATTATTATTCTCTCAATCTTCTATATATTGTAAAAGCATTGATGGTGCAAAGGGTCTAGTTTTTGTGAGTGATTTGATCACTAGAGCTTGTTGATTATTGCCTTGCACACTTCTTTGCCTATTCTTTTCTTGAGAGAGTGATATTGAGAGCTAGCATATAGTGCATGTGATAGTTGGAAACTTCTTTGTTGGATCATGATTGTACCTATTCCATCCAAGCGAGGATGATTGTACTTGGGCAGTTCTTTCTTGTCTGGACCTGTCAAGAACTTTGTACTTCCTACAACCCTAGGTAATAAAGACAATCAAGCAATTCTTCTTCTTTGTGTGTAAGAATTTCTATAATTTTCATAGACTCTTACTCGCTTTCAATTTAATTTTCGATAGAACTTAAGTAGTAGAAATTGGATCTTTCTTCCACCCTACTTGTTTTTGTCTTTTCATTTTCTTGACTCCATTAGGCACTGGTCTATTTGTTCTAGTCATTTAATTATCCACATAAAGGCAAAACTACTTCTTTATCTAAAAATTTGTGCATCTTAGACATTCTTGGCATATAGATTAGGCATCTGAGGTCATATTTATTCAATTTTCTGTTAAATTACAGCAAGCTTAACTTGCTGTAATTTCGTTATTAACACAGAAATAG
Organism: Picea mariana; assembly: GCA_032191745.1. Taxonomy (NCBI): domain Eukaryota; kingdom Viridiplantae; phylum Streptophyta; class Pinopsida; order Pinales; family Pinaceae; genus Picea; species Picea mariana. The sequence continues at coordinate 66,794 of JASDQU010100419.1, forward strand.
AGAGAAACCTTACGTTTTTATCAATTTCCATGGGTTAGAGAAGTCTAAAAACATTAAAAAACATAAAAAAAACACCCCAAAAACAGCATTTAATTTAGCGTAGACAGCCTTAAAACAGTCATATTAGCTAGCTTGCTCTAATTTATGTTTTCGCACTTTAATTTATCAGTTTTCTACATGCACTTGCATTGGGATTCATGCCCATAATTTATACTAGTTTTCTGCATTGTTTTCAGTGTAAAATTCCAGCGTTTGGGACAGATTTAGCTTGTTGTTTTTTATAATTAATTACACATTTATTCAAGGGGCGGCAGGTGTGGGGGGAGTCATTTTTTACCACCACATCTATAGAAAAGCATAATGGGAAGGTGGACTCCTTGGCCAAAGAAGCAAAGCAATTAGCACAGAGCACCCTCAGAATCAATGAGGAATATTCTCAAGTTTATCTTCCCTAAGTAGCCAATGCACATTTATAAAAATTTAAATTTCACCAAGAAGATTATTTGGTTCAAGAAAGTTATTGTTGCATTGAAAGGAATAGAGGGGAAGTGACCCCACCTCCTATCCACTTAGAAGTAGCTAACATCATCCAGCATCATATCGCACTCCGAGGAACTCCTGTACAGGAGACACAAGGTCAGCCCTTCAACTCACACATACCATCTTCTATCAATCTGATGTTTTTTAAATCACCCCCATGCAAGCCGACAGATTCATGTGGGAATTTCCTCTCAGTCCAGGTTCAAATGTAGGCAATCATCTCCCCCAGCCTTGTAAGCGTCATAGTCTATACGGGATCTACAATACGTTTGTTGGCCATTGCATTGAACACGCCCTCCATCTCATCATCTCATTACATGGCGTCGTCCTTTCTCTACTGGGAATCGACGTCAAATTCAAATAAGGAATTCTCTCCTAGTGGCAAACGGGAGGTAAATGACATATGGAACCATTGGCAGCATAGGATCAGAGTCGCAGGCCTGCATTGGCATTCTCTGTTTTGGAAACATTCAGGCTGGTGCAATCTCATCTCAATTATGTGGCGGTGGCGCAATGCACCTTGCAATTGCACAGAGTGCAAGATGGATAGGTTTAAGGAGCAATTGCAGTCTCGACTCTCAACAAACAAAAATGGAGGTGCTGAGAAATTCAAACGCCCAGCTAGCCCGTCAATTGCAAGAGCAGAAGGTCAAGAAGAATGAAGAACTAGCTTTGGTTCTACACACACTCAACTGACATTCAGCTCAGCTTCGGTCCCTTCGACGCCATCTTCAGAGTCAACCCCCTGAAGCTCCAATTCTGTAGCGACCAGTACCAACTGAGGCATCAATTGCATCCTATGAAGTTCTTCAGCGAACAATGCACCAGCATGCACGCGACAACGTGGAAGCAACTTCTGGAGAGGTGGATACAGACTTAAAACTCAATTAGGGTAGTTATATGCAGTGCAAAATATCTTTTTTGTTGTTTTCCTATGTAGCCATTTATCCATGGCAGAATTGTAGCAGTTTTTCTTTATATCTTAGAAACTCCAAGAGTCGTAGGGAAAAGGGTATCATTCTAGATTTGCTTCAGGACTGCAATTTTGTACTCCATGGCTATTTTTGCCCTAGCACAGCCCTTTTTTTAATAAAAATCATAACCGTTTCTGTAAAAAAAAACAATTACAGATTTATTCTAGGACAGCAAGCACTTTGATTGTACGTGTTACTGATAACTCTTGAGTTTGCAGTTAGTACCTAGATCATTTAGTGATACCCCCTGAAGTTAACAAGCACTAACTTTGAAGTGAGGGGAAATAAGTGAGGTGACAGTGCTTATTTCCTAGTGTTTTTGGACTCCCTTTGGCTTTTGTGGGGCAGGAATTCCAAGGTGATAAAATAGTGCACAAACAACTGTCTAATTAATAATAGAGGCAACCTGCAACATTAATATTGTTCAATTCTTCTCCTTCAGACACACCCCTTACCCTATTCATGGGAGCAATGGATGACATTGTTTTGTTCCGAGTATGCCCACACTGTCTCAGCAAATAATCCACTATAAAATTATTGTTCTCAGTGAGCAATTTACCTAGCAAGTGTACAACATAGGCTTGAGTTATTTTTGTTGTGAATGAACGAAATATGTGTCCAATTATGTCTTAATTTTCAAAGTTGCAAAGGTTTTGCAACCTGGTGCGGCCCTGTTACCTCTCCAAGAGGTAGCATATATTTTCACTTGGCTACACCATTGTAAGCCCAAGTTAAATCCATGTAAACCATAGTGGATGATTATGTAGTGGACTCCCAGACTTAGTCCGATCATGATCAGTCCTTTTAGTCCCCGTCTCATTATCTCTCATTCTAGATAGGATTGGAGATCCCGGCATGGATCTATTGGGACACATGAGTGTGTGGAGCCATAGGTCTTATGTAGGGGTGATTGCAATCTGTGGGGCCTAGTCCAGTCCATGTCATGCACACTTGTCTTCCCACATGGTTATTTTTCTATTGAATCTCTAAGCATCCCTTGGCCATGGTGCACTATCATTTTTGTTTTCAACATGGCAGTCTCACAAAGTGTTCATCATTGCACATCTTTTGAGGCAGTGCACGTCTTTTGAGGTCCCCGAGACAAAAATACAACATGGGTTCAAAATGACCAGAAAAAAATCACGAGCAAAACCCATATTGCAGAATTTTCATGGATGGAATATTGAGGGAGATATTGCCTCACAAGAGAAAATCATCCCACTTCTCTATAAATTCGTTGGGCACTCATCCCAAGGTCAAATGGTCAAGGAATGGAACATTGGAGGTTTTCTCACCTTGGAATAATTTTTACATGTCAAAGATGCTCCTCTAATCAAGCAAATTAATGAGTTAGTTCATCAAATGACCAATTCGTCCCTCTTGGAACAAATTGTAACTCCTCATTAATGGATTTGAAAAGTCAAACTAATCATTGGGAGAAGTTTGACCAAATGTGGACAAAATATAGTCGTTATGCTCATTTCTAAAGGGGAAATTGTCCCTAAGTTTATTTCCTCCACTAAATTGTACTTTTTCCTAAGCTACACGATTTTACCTTGGTGGGGCAAACCTCTTTTGGGGACATCCTCAATGGTCAACAATTCTAAATGGACTTTATCCCAATTTTTTATCATGGAGTTATGTAATTAAAAATATTATTCATGGGTTTAGCCTCCAACTAATTGTGTGTAGTGAACCAAGTCGGTTCTCCAGGTAAATACCCAATGTAGGAAGGACAACAGGTTATAATCCATAAAGGATAATATATTAAATAATGTATATGAATATGAGATGATATACAATAAGAAAGAGAGCCTTATATACACACGCAAGGGTGCCCTTCCATGAAGAGACGTGACCTTTCATTAGAAAGGTGTCTCTTCATTAATTATTCATTAACTATTATAATGTATTTATATTTATTATTATATATTATGTTCGTAACATTACCTTCCCCTTAAAAATGTTTTGTCCTGAAAGCATACTTATGGAAGACTTATCTCTTGCTTTGGCGTGTAATATCGTCTCCTTATTCTTTATTCCTGAATTAGTGATCGTTGAGGACTTGAAACGATAGGATCTTCTAAGTGTTGCGTAGAACTGTCAAATTGTAAGGAAGTCTGCCCACCTTAAATCGATCTTCTACACAATGGGGTTTTTATGGGGTTCTTGTAGACAATTTGATGTATTTTGATGTATTTTGATCATTTCTACCTTGAGCATTGTTATCCATCAAGTTGCACTAGGATGGACTTCCAGCAAGCCGCCAAAGATTGAACATTTCCATGTTCAAAATTCAGAGTTCAGAAGTTCAGCCGGTCAATAAGACCAGTCTTTTTCACATTTTCCATACCCTTCGGGGATTTGTAATAAGAGATGTTGCATGATGAACTTGTAAAAGGTCTTAGCCACCTTCGACTTAGGCATGAGTTGTTACTCTGGAGTGTTTTTTTTACTTGTTAATTATATTTTTCCGTCTAAAGCCAATTTATAATTTCCGAGTTTTTTCACTGAATTTCTCCAAAGCTGGAGTATATACTCATGGTTAGGCCTTAGCATGGATCTAAGCCTAGTATCTAATGTATATTACCATGCTAAACATCCTCCTAAAGTCTTATGGAAATGTGCTAAGTCCCCCTTGGAATTTTTTAATTTTTTCAGTTAATTAAAAATTTTCCACAAAACGGGAATTTTTAATTAAAAATTAAAATTGTAATAAAAAGTGGTACTAGGGGACTTCATATGCCTTGGGGGTGCTCATTTTTGGACCTAGAGCACCCAAATTACCCAAGTACCCAATTTGGTGAGTAAAATTAGTGATTTTAATCACTAAACAATCAATTTTACTCAAAAAACCCAAAAAAGACATTAAAAATCAAGAAAAATCATCATGCACTATTTTTTGAGAAACATGTCAGAAACATGTTTGGGTGAAATAAAGCCTAGGAAGGCTATGTGGTCGTCAAAGGTGAATGCATATTGGGTAAACATGTGATTGAGTGGGCCTCCCTTTGATTAAACAAGTGAGTAGGTGAGATCTCAAAGAGGAGGTGTGCACCTCTCCCTTGAGGTGGTGCATTCTCAAAGGGAGATCTCCATCCAAAGGAGTGACTCGCCCCTCCTCCACCAACCTTTTGCTAAGTGGCATTTCCTTGCTACTTGGCACATGGGAGGAGCAACAACTCGCCCCACCTCCCATTCCACTTGTCTTCAATCTTGAAGTGCGTCCCTCACATGTGTCACACGATTTTGCATTGGGATTGTCACCCATGAGGTTATAAATAAAGCTCTCTCTCCCTTGCATAAGCTGGTTGGAGCTAGTGAAGGATTACTCTTGTAAAGTATTGTACTATCATTTCTATTTGGAATAAAAGGCTTTGGAGGCTATTTTGGTGATCAAGCTTCATGTGTGGATCTTCTTGTCAAATGGTGTGCTAATTTGTGAGGTAACTTGTGTTGTTCTTTTTGCTTGAATATTGAATTGTGGCCTTCAAGTGGAGTTGTCTCCAAGAAGGGTAAAACTAGAAGAGCTAGATTGATTTATGGTTTTATTGTTTATTGTATGTGAATGTTTATGTTGCATATTCATTTCAGTTAATGTGTATGCTTTCCTAAATTTTCTTATGCAAGAACACTATTACACTAATATTTTATTGGCAAGAAGTATCTAAGTTTGCAAGATCTCAATACTTGAAGAGGAGAATAGGCTTTGGTGCACTATTTCTCCTTCAAGCTCTCAAGAAAGACAAAAGACCCTCTTGGATCCATCAAAGGGACTCCATCTTGCCCAAAGTTCCAAGGCTTTGAAGATCTTTTTCTCTCTCTTTCTCAAATTTCATTCTTATTTCTTGGTTACTTTAAATTCATATATGCAAATCAATTGAATCTGATCTCAAGTTTAAATACATCTCATTTCAGTTTTGCATATGCAAGAAAGCTAGATTTATTTTGCATCTAAAGGTTTCAATTTAAAGCATAGGATCTAGACTAGAAAAGGCTAGTTTTATCAATTTTTGCTTCTAAATTATTAAAGGATAAAAGCAGTTTCTTTTCCAAAGTACTTCAATTAAATATTGGACAATTTAGTGCTTGTATTTTGCTGCCTTAAAACAGCAGCAAAAGATCCCAAGGAAGCAAGTTTTTCTAGCTTGATTCTTTGGTTCCTGTTATCCATCAAAGTTGCACTAGAATGGATTTCCAGTGAGCCACCAAAGATTGAACATTTTCATCTTCAAAGTTCAAAGTTCAGAAGTTCAACCGGTCAATAAGACCACATTTTTCACATTTTCCATACAAATTGTAATAAGAGATGTTGCATGATGAACTTGTAAAAGGTCTTAGCCACCTTCGACTTAGGCATGAGTTGTTACTCTGGAGTGTTTTTTTTACTTATTAATTATATTTTGTTGTTTAAAGGAAATTTATAATTTATGAGTATATACTCATAGTTAGGCCTTAGCATGGATCTAAGCCTAGTGTCTAATGTATATTACCATGCTAAACATACTCCTAAAGTCTTATGGAAATGTGTTAAGTCCCCCTTAGAATTTTTTAATTTTTTCAGTTAATTAAAAATTTTCCGCAAAACGGGAATTATTAATAAAAAAATAAAGTTGTAATAAAAAAGTGGTACTAGGAGTTTTTCTATGTCTCGAGGGTGCTCATTTTTTAACCTAGAGCACCCACATTACCTAAGCACCCACTTGGTTGAATAAAATTAGTGATTTTAATCACTTAAAAATCAATTTTACTCAAAAAAAACCCAAAAAAGACAAATAAAATCAAGAAAAAACAGCAAAGGCTATTTTCTTGGAAACATGTGGGGACATGTTTTGGGTTAATAAAAGCCTCAAAAGGCAAGGTGGCAGCCATAGGAGCAATCTTATTGGTCAAGAGCTAAAAGATATGACATGTGGTTGGAGTTATAACATGTGCTCCATAAGAGGGTGCGCACCTCTTGAGAGGTGGCACCCCCTTATCCCCTCAAAACTTACATGTGGCGAGTTGTTGGAGTGTTGGGAGAGGTGGCAGCCTACTCCCATACACTTGGCTGCCTTTTTCATACAAGTGGTGCGCCCTCCTTGTCCACTTGGTGTACCCTCCTCCATTGGGATTGTCACCCATTTGGTTATAAATTGAAGCTTCCTTCCATTGCACAAACTAGTTAGAGTTTTGGGAAGGATTGTTGTTGTATCATTGTATCATTCTTGAATTGGAATAAAGAAGGCTTTGGAAGCAAATTTGGTCTGGATCCATGTGTGGTTGTTCATTGTCATGTGCAAATTTATGAGGTGATATTGTTTTATTTCATTTGTTTATGCAAATTTGTTGAATTTGGCCTTTGTAGGAATACTATTGCTCATAAAGGATAGGATTATAAATCTTGTCTGATTTCTTATTCCTATTGATTATCTATTTTAGAGATTTTAATGTGCATTTTATGTTTTGCTTAACTAATGTGCCATTGAGTTTCTTTGTAAGTAACACCAAGATCTAACAAGTTTCTTGCAGTGTTGTGAAGCTTAGAGCTCTCATTTTGGAGGATTGGATGAGTTTGTTTGCTTCTACTTTCTCTCCAAAATCTTGAAGGACAATAGCCGCTCTTTCCATACCAAGAAGACTCTATTTTGCTCAAGCATTCCAAGGGTTTAAGGAACATTTCTTCAACTCTCTTTCTCAAACAAAATCTAAAAAAATTATGTTGAGTTCTTTTAAATACTTGCAAAGTAAGGTTTCAGTTTAAAGAAATATTATAAGTTATCTTTTTTTTGCATAGTAAAGGAATGTAGATTAGAGCTTTCATTCTAGCTTGCAATATACTATCTTTAGGCTCTCTTTCTTGTTGAAATCTTAAAGCTAAAGATAGTTTACTTCTTGAAGAGTTTAAATTCCAAATTTGAGCAATTCTTAATGTCTTTACTTTTTGTTTTAGGACAGCGAATAATATCAGTAAGAAAAGGCTCTTTCTTAGCTAGTTTAGACTTAAATTTTGTTAGTTTATCATAGGAATTTACTTAGAAATTTTTGGGCTTTATCTACTAATAACCAAAAACACTCTTAAAGTGTTTTTGGCCATCTTTTGTTCTATTTTGTTTGTTGTGTTGTGCAGGTTGGTGCGAAAACAAGAGGATACTCTACCGAAAATTCAAAGATTTGAAGTTTCTAAGACCCCCGAAGTGGCCCTATATTGTTGAAAACTATTGTAAAAGTGAATTTTCTTTTTTTCCGATCCATTTATAAGGGTCCACATCTCTCTTTTAAAGAAATCTTAAGACTCTTCAAGAGCAATTGTAACCGATATAATAATATCAGTGAGCCAAAGGAGGCCTCACTTTGCTTTTCCCCCTGGGGGGATTGCGTTGTGTTTGGGATCTTGTGTCTTAGCTTGCTTCAATTTGTCCTTTTGATTTAAGTGCTCAAACAAACTCACATCAGCTTTAAAGTTAAAATAAACCACAATCTAGATTAAATTTCAATTTTGCAAAAGTAGAATACTAATTGCTAGTTAGTTTCCATTTATGGAATTCAAAGTTGGAAATAAACAGTCTCCTCAGCTCCTTGCAAGAGGCTAGTCAATGAAGACTTTCGTAATTAGAAAAACATTTCTCTTTCAGTACTTTGCTTTATTGTTTAAAATAAACAACTCCCCTCGGCTCCCAATACGGTTTGTGACCCTTCCAGTTGTGAGCTTGTCTCGATCTTCTGGGAGTAAGTTTCATACACGTTGCGTTGGTCAGTGGTGATAGATTAATTAGGCAAATCCTAAAGGGAACTTTTCTTTAGTGGAAACGTAAGAGAGTCTGTGTAATATATCTGGCGGGAACTTTGAGATCTAGGTTCTCCCTGTCGGATCTCCCACATTCTCTTGAGCTTGTGTGCAAAATCAGAGGGATCTCCCTGTTGGATATTCGACAAGCTCAACCTCCACTTTAGGGACCTTTTCTAAAGGGCCAAATCTAGTTTAGACAAACACTTTATTTTCCATGCAAATAAAATTTATCTCATTAACCTACCATCAATAAACCTTAATAAAACACACGATCTACATTGCCCACAATACCTTTAAGGCACTAGTCTCATTTACACATCTGTTAAGCCATATGCTTCAAACACTTTATTTCAGTCATTTACTTTGAAGCAAATTTGATTTTACTTGCATTTAACATTTGTCTCAAATATCTTTTTTATGCAAGTATATGTTTTATGTATCTTGTGGTGAATAATTGATCTGTGTATGCTTTTGCTTTATATTGGTTAATGAAAGTTAAACTCCTAGATTCAATTCTTGTACTTACATTAGTTTCAAGCTATGTTACCAAGAAACAAATACGGATACGGATACAGATCCACCAGATTTTTGAAAAGCCAGGATCTGGATACGACGGGGAAACGCCACGTACAAAAAATATCATAATATTTTTTTAAAAAAATTAAATATATTCAAAGTTAAGAATAAAAAACACTCATGAATCACAACATTAGAACTGATATCATTAGATAATTTGTAATTATGTAGACTAAAATCATGATGCATCATCTCATATAAAAAGGGTAATAGTAAATATAACATTGAGTGGCTCATCATAGAACACTCTACTAGTATGATAATGTCCAGTAGGTCCAACTAAATATCATGAAATGGGTCTACATCCTCATCATTCACATATTGCAACTTTACATCATGAATAAACAAGGGGTGTCCAAGAATGTTGGAAGCTGGAACAGAAGTCTGGACTGGTGGTTGGACATCCTCAAGTAGGTTGAGGTGTGACATGGCATTAAGTGTCATGTTTAAATCAGAAATCTCAGGTTCCACATCCCACATCTTGCTTGGACCCTTCTTATACTCTGGAGTGGAATGTGATACAAGGCGGAGGTTGGAATGAACATACACAAGATCCTCAGCCTTCCCTGCTCCGAGTCTGTTTCTCTTCCCTAAATGGATGAAGCCATATGTACTCCAATTCCTCTCGATTGATGAGGAACAGGCAGACTATGATAACAACCTTGTCGCTAGAGTTGAGAGATGAATGCTATCCCCACCATGGAAGCCCCACCAAGTAATAGGATCCATATGTCCTCGATCATCCATGGCTAGTGGATCTGAAAAGTTACCAGTGGACTGTACAAATGCTCCAAATTCCTCACGTACTTCCATTGTCATTCCCACATCCCTATAGATTTTCCTCAAAGCTGTCTTATATCCCTGTACCACTTCAGAATCCTTTTTTGGCGTTGTTCTACGTGGTAAAGACAAAACTTTGGAATGATAATACTTGGGGTGTAGTGCATAGGCCAAAAGGTGTAATGGCGTGGTCATTTTGTTCCACCTTTTTGTAACTATGTCCTTCACTTCATGGTAAAATAGTTCAAGGGGATCATCATCATTGGCTTTGATAATTTCCCTTATCCTCTCCAACATACTATCTATGCTTTCATAGACTTCCCTCAAGCAAGGCATATCTGTTTCATATGTCCTGATCATGGTTAGAATTGGTTCTGTAAACCGCAAAAGGTATTGGACCTTGTCCCACCATGTATCATCAAGAATGATAGACTTGATTCTTTGTCCTTTATCAGAAGAGGAAGTTCTCCATGACTCTCAAAGAGGGTCAATGACCATCGCTTGCAATGCTTGCCTGCCTGCACAAGTCTCTTTATGACTAAAGTGTGGGAGGCAAAACGGGTTTCAGCAACCTACAAGTTTTGAAAAGTCAAATCTCAAATTAGAAAACATATACAATTAAATTATAAAAATTAAGAAACCATAATACAAATAATATTGATTAAAAATGGAGTACCTTGAATAACTCCAACTTTGCAAAACCCCGATATATGGCTTGGGACATGGAATAATTAGTTATGAACATTTGGATCTCCTTCGATGCCACATATATTTCATTGATCCACCCAATCTCGCCAATCTTGGCAAGCATAAGGTTCAATGAATGTACCGCACATGAAGTCCAAAAGATGTGATCATACAGACCCTCCACAATCAAGTCTACAGCTCTACAAACCTGTGCATTGTTCGTGATTACTTGGACAACATTATGTGGCCCCACACTCTCTATTGCATCAATAAGAATTGTGGAGATGAACGTTGCATCCTTCTCCAATCCACTACAATCAATAGCCTTTAAAAACATTGCCCCTTGTGGGCATATTGCAATAACATTAATCAAAAGCCGATTTCTTTGGTCTCTCCATCCATCAGAGATAATGGACACCCCTGTTTCAGTCCATGTATCTCGGATTGCTGGTAACTGTCTATCCACAGATTGTTTTTCTGATGATAACAAAATGGGGCGGACATTTTCATAACCAGGGCTCTTGTACCCTTTTGGCGCTTCATTGACTGCCTTAATCATTTAATGCCAATAAGGGAAGCGCACCAAATTGAATGCTAGCCCATTTGCATAGATGCAACGAGCTACATGCTCATTAGCTAATTCTCTACCTTGGTTATTGAATGCTGCTTCAAGAGGTCCCAAAGCAAGCCTTTTATTAGTCACAATTGTTGATCTAGATGGTATTGGAGGCTTACTTGCAGAGCCTTGCACAAGGACCTTTCCCTTAGCATGTCTCCTATCAACAACATCTTGCAAAGATGCATAGAATTGAAGTTTTGCAGGACTCAACCCTGGTCCAGGTTTGCCATTTTCACCATTTGAACCAAAACATATCGTCACCCCTATGTTAGCCAGCCCAGTGAGATGGCCCTTCACCCTAGTGTATGAGCCATTCTTGATGGTATTGCATTCACTGCATCTCCATTTATATGAACCAACCCCGGCAGCTTTGCCAACTATTTCCACATACTGCCATAAAGGAGATCTTGGATCTTTAGTTGCCCCCTCACTTTGTTGTGATGATTCCATGTCTATAGCACTGCGTATATGAGGAATTTCAAATTGTTGTAAGTAAGAGCATATGTACTACACAATAAACAAATTGAAAAATCTCACTATCAAACAAAAATGAAAAATCTAACTGCAAACAAAGGAAGCCCAACACTTGTATTAATCCCATAACACTTATATTAATCTCATTCCAAACTTGCAACTTCCAGTGGATTTTACTCTCAACATCAACAAAGAAGACCTACCATAAATCATTCAACTTCTCAAGACACTTTCAGGTTTCTTTAGAAGCTTTTAGAGGCAATGTAACGAAACTTCTAACCTTTAAAGTTTATAAATTATATGGCCTATAAATATTCCTCATAGGAAACTAGGAGCTCTTAAAGATTCACTAATCAAAATTACAAATAAAATCTACATAAATGATATCAGATAAATCATAAATGATAAAAGTTTAGTCCTATTGAACGTGTTGACAAGAAAAAAATAGTTTAGTCCTATTGAATGTGTTGACAAGAAAAATATAGGGAACTACGTATATAGTTTAGTCCTATATAATGTGTTGACTCCTAACAATTACCCAGGTGACTGTATTTAGTAAATTTTTAATAATAATTACTAAGTAATTAGTAAATTTTTAATTAGTAATTAGTAATTACTAAATTAGTTATATTAGTAATTAATTGGTAATTTTTAAACTACATAGTAAAGACTAAACTAAATTTAATCTACTACTAGTAAAGTTTAATCTACAGTCCACTACTAAACTAAATTAAAATGCAACTAAATACTAAATTAAATTAAAATGCAACTAAACACTAAACTAAATTATTATTTAAATCTAAAATAATAATTATTTAAACTAAACTAAAACTAAATACTAAATAGTAAACTTTAAAACTAAAGTTTAAAGTTTAAACTAATCTAAACTAAAACTAAAAATAAACTAAAACTAAAACTAAACTAAACTAAAACTAAAATTTAAATTTAAAACTAAACTAAACTAAAACTAAATTTAAATTTAAATTTAAAATTTGAAACTAAAACTAAAACTAAAACTAAATTTAAATTTAAAATTTAAATTTAAAACTAAAATTTAAATTTAAAACTTAACTTTAAAACTAAACTTTAAAATTTAAAACTATAATTAAAATTTAAAACTTAACTTTAAAGTTTAAAGCATACCCATGAGTCGTGACTGCTCGTGCGCCTGAGCCGTTGACCCCGACTGCCATGACTGCTCGCGCCTGAGCCACTGACCCCCCACTGCCCTGGTGAGTGCACCCAACAGCTTCCACTACCCGACTGCACAGTTTCCACTACCCCCGGCTGCCCTGGTAAGTGTGCCCAACTACTCTGGTGACTGTGCCCGACAGCCCGACAGCTTAAACTTTTCCGTGACCACTGAGTGCACTCACTGTGAGTGTTGAATCGGAAGTGGGACAGGGTTATTATATAACTCAAATACACACCAAAACCCTAAACAAATACCAAAAACCTAAAAACGCGTAAAACGAGGTCGAGTTTGCTTGGATCCGCACGAGTGTGGGGTCGTTTGCCTCGGGATCTGTCTCCAATTCGCCGGATCTGTTTCCTATTTTCCGGATCTGTTTCATCTTCGCAGGAACTGTATCCTTCACAAACCGAAACGTTGATGTGGTGGATCCAGATCCGGATCTGAAACGTGGATCCAGCGTTCAGACCAGACGGATCCGGTAACTTAGGTTTCAAGCCTTAGTATATTTGTTAGGGACTACCCCCCTTGGTTTCACTAGGAGTTGGCCTAGACGAAGGAGTTGAGGATTAGGTGACAACACCTTAACTCTCACTTGCCCCAAGGACACACCAAGTGGATTGAAGATTTCTTCCACGTCTCCCAGGTGTTTATAAGGCGGCAACTGTTCATTTTTACAAAATTTTAATAAATTTACTTAGCGAAATTTTGGGGTTTTACTACTAATATCCCAAGACACCTTTAAAGTGTTTTGGGGCATTTTGTATCTTGTTTGTTTGATGTTTTGTGCAGGTCTGTGCAAAACAAGGAGATACGCTGTCAAAAAATTGAAGATTTAAAGCTTCCAAGACCCCCGAAGTGGCCCTATATCTTCGAAAATTGTTGTAAAATTGTAATTTTTTATTTCCGATCCATTTATAAGGGTCCACATCTCTATTTTAAAGAGATCATAAGTCTCTTCAAGAGCATTTGTAATCAAATTAATAAAATAGTGAACCAAGGGAAGGCCTCACTTTGTGTTCCCCCCTAGGGGGTTGGTGGTGTTGTATTTTTGCTTTCCTTGCAAGCTTCATTTGTTTTATGTTCTAAACAACACAATTTTAAAAGGAATTCACATCACCTAAGCTATTTAATAAAATCAATCACAAAGTTTTAGATTAGTTTTTCTTTCATAGAATACTAGTTGCTAGTTTAGTTCAATTTGTTGCAATTATTGGAATAAACTCAGTTGTTCAATCGTGTATGCAATCCCACTCTAATTTCGGGTGGCTTTGGAGACCCAAAAATGGATCTGAGCAACACATGCTAGTTTAATTAGGGAAATCTTCTTACTGTGCTATTCATCTAAGACCTCTGCATCTGGGTGGAGTGTGTTAAGTCAGGGGGGATTCTATCCTCTTTTGGACCTACGGCACACCCAGTCGGCACGTATATAAGATTGTTGAATAGCAAGCAAAGGAGGCCAAATACACTTTTGCACACAAAGAGTGGGGACCCCGACTTTAATCCCCACTTCACAGTTTCAAAGATTTGTATAAAACTCCCAAATCCCTTAATAAAATTCTCAAGATAAAATAAACGTGGCATTTTAATCACATCACATTTTACTTTCTGGCACTGGTCTACTGTTTTATCTATTTTGTCAGTTTATCTTTATGATTCAAGTTATTTCCCTTTGAAGCATGTGGTGAATGAGTAACTTTAATGAGTTTTTCACAGGGTGTATCCTTTTGAATCATTTATGCTGCTAACTTGAGTCTTGTCATTTCACAAATAAACTCCTAGAATAACTTTGCTTTCAAACTTTATAGATTAAAAGCCTTAGATTCTTTTACAGGGACTGTTATCGCACAGTTTGTAGTTTAGGTCATAGGCTAAGGGATAAAGATCAAACTGGCGTAACATGAACCTTCCCCACCCAATGTCACCTCGATGGGGAGGTTCTTTCTGTTTAGGGAGGTTAGCCCAGGGGAGACGTCCCGGGTAACCTGGGGTTTGAAAAGGCAGAAGATACAAGGTCAAGTTTTAGAGTTCCCTCCTCACAGGTTACCACCAATGTCAGACAGTCCGGCTAATCAGCCAATAAAAGAAGTGTATGCCCTATTGAAAACACCTGCCCGGAACAAGACAACAGCAACACAATATATATATTTGCAGGCTATAACTCAAAGGGTTAGTACTTCAATGACTATCTGATATTATTCAATAAGCAATGCAATAGATATAAAATGAAGTCAACGTTTTG
>JASDQU010100419.1:87099-100120 GCA_032191745.1 Picea mariana
CAATAATCCTTTTGAGATGACCTGCAAAACTTAGAAAAATACGTGAAACATGGAATAGATAGTGATATTAAGACAAACTTAGAGCGAAATACTTGCAAACCCTAAGCTATCCAAGATGCACATAAGATAACCAGAATACTCAAAGCTATCCTACCCAAGCAAAATACTTCAACTCAAGATCTACTACCAATAATCACATAAAAAGCTAAATCACAATATCACCTCATATGTAGAAGAAATCAAGAATACTCAAAGATCTCTTCATAATCCTCCAAAGCTTTTCTCTATTATTCCAAAAAGTGAGAGTATTGGAGAAGTGCTTCTTCCAAAACTCTCAAGAGCAATGAGTTGGGTGGCTTGATGACAAGAGCAAGAGAGTGGAATGAAATTTCAGCAGCATAACAGTAGCTCAAAGAATGGTGAAGAAAATGAGTGAGGAGGGGTCTTATTTATACCCAAAAAGGCAAAGTGAAGGCATCTTGATGAATGCCAAGTGTTGAATCTCAAGCACAAGGCAACAATCTCAAGGAGAGGGCGCCCTCTTAGGGTTTTGGATTGATGAAGTGGCATACGCGGGCCCTCAAAGGATGAGATGAGTGGCTAAGGGGGGCGCACCTCTCATAAGAGGGGCCCATAACACATGGCAAGGCCCAACTCAAAGGTTTTGGAGTGAGAGGGGCGTGAGTTATGAAGGGAGGGCGTGAGCAAATGAGAGGGGCGCCACATAGAAGAGTGAGGTGGAGCGTGGGGTCCATTAAAAGGTGAAGTGGAGGCTTAGGAAGGGCGAACCTCTCATAAGAGGGGCCCACACAAGGTTTCAAGTGAAATTAAGTCATAAAACTAAGGTTTGGGTAAAGGGGGGTCGTTTTTCCCCTTAGGGCACGGGTAAAAAGGGTGATAATGTAAGTTGAGTGTGTAGATTAAGGTTTTAAGAGGTTAGGATGGGTTTGGGTAGGTTAGGAGGGTCTAACTTGCTCATTACCACCTTACCACTAACTCAATAACTCAAAATTACAATGATTTTGACATTTGACTAATGTCATCTTAGCAATTAAAATTGTTGTTTTGACTGACTCTGACTCTAAGTGGACAAACACATAGCAAAACTTGTCCGACTGAGCTGAAACTTGGTCTATGGGTGTAGGGGGTGCCATTCCATTTCTTTTGAGCACAAATACCCCTATCAAAAATCCCAAGACCGAGTTTTTACAATATAAGCTCAAAAAATAATTAATTAATTAAATTATTAAAAATTTAATTAATTAAAAAAAACCTATCTAGACTCGACGAAATTCCGCGAAACTTTCTACACTGTCTAGCATGGTCATTTACAACATTCCTAAACAAAGGTTACCCAAGGACGAGACCATTAAGACGTCGTTCACCACTTTGGAGAAAATTATTGCATGTGTGTAGGGAAAAACTCAAGGGAAGTCAGCCAGGCCCGAGAGCCCGGTTAACAACCTGAGGATAAAAAACCCTCGGTGAAAGGAACTCCCCTAATGAAAACATCCAAAGGTACCTGACCTAACTATGACTCATGCAGACTTATTACATTATTAACCCACGCAGGGGTGCAGAAATTTCGTTTACAAAAATTTTGTGCTGGGACATCAGATGCCCAAGTAGAACCAATACTGTCTTCAATCATAGATGCATACTTCATGGCACATGAGTTGACCCCTAGCTAAATAGGCGGTCAACAGTAGGGACATGAGACAAGGACCTTCAATGTGTGTTTCTCACCTAGGGTTTGATTCAACAAATTATAATAATAAATGCAAGAAAACAACACTACAACCATTCAATCAAGAAGTTTTGCAGAAATTCACTTACATTTAACCAAGAAATCATATAGCTAAACCCTAGTTGTAATACCTTCCACCAAGATAAATGCCAAAAATGCCAAGAAAAAGTCTTCCTTCAACAAGTGCGCCTCACAATTTCAGCCAATAAACCCCAAAATGGCACAAATTTCAAACCTAACTAATGAGTGAGTGAGAGATGACGAAAAAATGAAGGTGAAAACCCTCAATTTATAGAGTACAATGACCTAAATTTACTTTTTAGGTCATGAAAAGGCCGACAAGGCCAAAATACTAAAATCATACTGTTTTACATTAAATGTTTGAAAATTAAACCCTAATCAAGCAATAGAGAGATGTCATCCCCTTTCTAGGGTGACGTTAGCCCCTTCTAGGGCAAATGCAGCCTTTTGGAGAAAAACGTTAGCCCTCCTTGGGCTTCTCCAAGCTGCAACACGTGCCAATACTGCCATATCTGCCTCCCAAGACGTCCATGCTGCTGGGTGACATCATGGGCTCCCTGGGAGATGTCCCGGGCCTAAAAAATGCAACGTTCCCGTGGAGAGGGCTCAACCCCCCGAGGTATAGGTCTGCTTAGTTGCCTCTGGTGGATTCTTCTACTCTTTCCTGGTACAACGCTATGCCCTGTCTCTGCCCCCTGCTAGGGTCTCAGCATCCATCGAGTGGGCTCTTCAGCCCCATTGAGGTCCAAACTGATCATCTCCCCATGTGTACCCGTCCATCGGTACTAGTTCGTCGGGCATGATCTTGCACATCAACAACTACGCCCTCCATGGGCTCATAAGTCACAGGGATCATAGCAATGTCAATCACATCTCATCATCAATATTATTAAACATGTGCATAAAACCCCTATTACCCCAGTTGAATGCTCAAAGACATTATACAAGTATGCAATACAAGTTTGGGGAAAGTGACAGAGCGTCCTATTAGGCTAGTGTTCACTGGAAAAGGAAAGTTTCTGGAAAAGACCAAATCCAAGTCATGTAAGTGGGTGAGGTGGATAATGGATGTCTTGACAAGGGGTGTAGTGGATGCAGGGAAATGCAGAGCTTTACCTGTGGGTGCCTTTGTAGAAGGCGAGTTGAACCTGTCCTGGATACAATTTTTTCCAAGCCCATTCATGCCTTTATTCTTTTTTTCTTTATTTATTTTTTCTTTCAAGAGGCTAATCAGGGGACACTGCCCTGGCATGGTGACCAGTGGTGGCAATGTTACCCACAAGTACTTTCAAAGAAATGAGAAGGCTGGCTAGTGACGAGACCCCCTTTCTCTTGGCCATGCAACCAAGAGCCACTACCCTGGCATGGTAACTGGCTAGTAGTAGTGTCTTACTACTAGGTACCCATGGACCTAATAGGCTGGCTCGTGATGAGACCCCCTATACTCTTACTAGGTCTTGTTTTATTATTTTTATTGGGTCCCTCTTGTTTCTCGCTGAGAAGCTTTTTACTGCTTTCTCAGGGATCCCTCGGCGAAGCATCTCAAGGTCTAATTTTTAGGCTTTTATCTTTTGCCAGCTTGCTTTTACCTTTTGGGCCTTTAGCCCCTTCTTCCCACAAGGCAAGGTGCAACCCTTAAATGATTGGCTAACCCAATTCCCGGACAAGTTTAATGGGATAGATGAGCGGGAAGCAAGATAAAAGAGTGGTCATATGACGAGAGCGAACGATGACTTTTCAGAAATCCCCTAGTGGCAAACCAAAACCTATGGACACAGGCTTACTAGGGCATCCTGTCATCCCCCCCAGACATGGTCAAGTGGACAAGTATAAGATCCAAGCATTTGTTAGAAACAAAAGGAATTAAATGCACATATTCAAAGGTTTTGAGGATTAGAGTGACACATACCATGATACCCAGACTCATTACCTCATGGAGCAAGAAACATCTTTGATGCAGCACCAACCCGAAGGTGATGGATGCTGTTGCTGTTGCTGACAATGTGGAGGCCCTGAAAGGGAGAAAAGATGGGCCCTCCAGGGCCATGCTCAAGTCGATCTGGCTCTTGGTACTCCATGTCTAGGACCTGTGGACCTCAAGACATAATCTCCTAGTTATCCCTGAAAGTGGGGGATAACAGTCATCAAAAGGCCGACAAGGCCAAAATAATAATAATACTGTTTTACATTAAATGTCATAAATGAAACCCTAATCAAGCAAATCAAGGTGATGCCATACCCCTTCAGGGTGATGTTATCCCTTTTTAGGGCAACATGGGCCTCCTAGAGCAAAATGTTAGCCCTCCTTGGGCCTCTAGAATCTGCCACACGTGCCAAACATGCCACAACTGCCTCCCAAAACTCCTATATTGCTGGATGACGTCATAAGATGTCCTAGGTGAAGTCATGGGCCTTCCAAGGCCAACGTCCTAGTGGAAAGGGCACAACCACCTTGGGTAAGGTTCTGCCAGGCTGCCTCTGTGGAATGTCCTCCTCTTCTCCGGTGCAAACCTCTTTGACCTGTCTCTGCCCCCTGCTGGGGTCTCAACATCCATCTGGTGGGCTCTCAGCCCCATGGAGGTTTGAACTAATCATCTCCCCATGTGTACCTGTCCAATATGGTACCTGTCCGTCCTATGATCCTGCACATCAATAAATACGCCCTCCATGGGCTCATAAGTCACAGGGATCATAGCAATGTCAATCACATCTAATCATCAATGTTATTAAGCATGTGCATAAAACCCCTTTTACTCAGTCAAATTCTCAAAGACATTATACAAATCTGCAAGCCAAGTTTGGAGGAAGTGACAGGGCATCCTATGGGGCTATTGTTCACTGGATGTGGGAAGTTTCTGGGAAAAATCAAATCCAAGTCATGTTAATGGATGAGGTGGATAAGGGATGTCCTAACAAGGGGTGCAGTGATAGCAGGGAAATGCATGGCTTACTTGTGGGTGCC
This sequence comes from Picea mariana, assembly GCA_032191745.1. Classification (NCBI taxonomy): domain Eukaryota; kingdom Viridiplantae; phylum Streptophyta; class Pinopsida; order Pinales; family Pinaceae; genus Picea; species Picea mariana. The sequence continues at coordinate 91,830 of JASDQU010100419.1, forward strand.
TTTCTAGAAGGCGAGTTGCACCTGTCCTGGATGCAAATGTTTCCAAGCCCATTCATGCCTTTTATCTTTATTCTTTATTGCTTTTTCTTTCAAGAGGCTAATCAAGGGACACTGCCCTGGCGTGGTGACCAATGGTGGCAATGTTACCCACAAGCACTTTCACGGAAATGAGAAGGCTGGCTCGTGATGAGACCCCCTTTCTCTTGGCTATGCCACCAAGAGCCACTACCCTGGCGTGGTAACCTGCTGCTAGTAGTGTCATACCGCTAGATGCCCATGGACCTAATAGGCTGGCTCGTGATGAGACCCCCTATCCTCCAACTAGGTCTTATTTTATTATTTTTTTATGGGTCCCTTTGTTTCTTGCTGAGAAGCCATTTACTGCTTTCTTGGGGATCCCTAGGCGAAGCATCTCAAGGTTTTATTTTTAGGCTTTTATATTTTTCTAGTTTCTTTTACCTTCTGGGCCTTTAGCCCCTTCTTCCCACAAGGCAAGGTGCAACCCTTAAATGATTGGCCAACCCAATGCCCAGACCAATGTAATCGGATGGATGAGCGGGAGTAAGATGGAAAATGGTAAGTATGATAGGAGCGAACGATGACTCTTCATGAATCCCCCTAGTGGCAACTCAAAACCTATGGGCACAAGCTTACTAGGGCATCCGGTCATTCCCCCCAGAGATGGTCAAGTGGATAAGTATAAGATCCAAGCACCCGTTAGAAACAAAAAGAACTAAATGCACATATTCAAAGGTTTTGAGGATCAAAGTGACACATACCATGATACCCGAACTCATTACCTCATGGAGCAAGATCCATCTCTGCTACAGGACCAAGCTGAGGTGATGGATGCTGCTACTGCTAACAAAGTGGAGGCGCTGAAAGGAAAAAAAGATGGGCCCTCTGGGGCCATGCTCAAGTCGATCTGGCTCTCGGTACTCCATGTCTAGGACCTGTGGGCCTCGAGACATAATCTTCTTAGTTATCCCTAAAGTGGGGGATAACAAATACTACTTAAAATGACAATCTTTTGTAGAAAGTTTTTTACATCGATTTTCTCAAAAGAGTCATGTTGTTGCATCGTCTTAGTAGCTTCAACATTCTATTTTATTTCCATTTCAATATGCATTTTGGGAACTCACGTGCAATATGAAATCGCCAAATCAATGACATGCCATTCAATGGACATTTTAGGAAACAAAACTTCACAATATTTACTATTGTTTTCTAGGGAGCTCTCAGACATTACCTATACTGGCTTCTAGATAATCAATGTCTTGGATATTGATCATGAATATTAGAATTCAAAAAGTGGCCTTAAAAGTTTTCAGGCATCAAATATATTTGGAAATCGAGTATGAAAAGCAATATTTCATTAAAGAATAGTTTATGAGACCACAAACTGTCAACTTACAAACGTGAAGGGAAACTGTTTCTCAACCTTTAAGAAGAGACAACTTTGTATTGTCTAGAATCCTAAAATGATTGTATAAATCAAAATTAAATTCAAAATATCACTCGCACATAGTTCAATTAAAAAAACTAGAAAGGGATAAGAAGCATATTCCTCATCTAAAGTACAATTAGAACAAGGTATTCACTATGCTATTGTTACAATGCTATCTTCCATATTTTTTCGATACAGGTGGCCAAATAATTCACTTGTTTACCACATACAAGGCAATGCCCTTAATAAGATACAATGTTTGTTAAAGACTTTGTTAATTCAAAATCTGAAAACATTTATTCCCAGACTACCCAAGAACATTTGGTTAAATTCCAACAGATCTGATCCATGATTATTGCAACATATGCTAGAGGTAGAGTGTTGTAAACCTATCTAGCACCACATGATATTCTAGAGACTATGTACAAGCCTATTCTAAAAGTGTTATAGTATTTTGGGACATGTTACCTCACAAACTAGCACCTTTAGATTAAATTCCAAAAGATGGGCACTAGCCTATGGGGAATCAAGAGGTTGGCCATTGTCACCTCACTACTCTCTTCTGCACTTTAGGCTAATAAAATGGAATCCTAACAAAAGAGGGCTTCCCTATGGTCACTAGGGTCAGTCTGTATAGTAGATAGTGGGAGGATGAGAGATGCTAGCAACCTGAAATGAAAGGAAAATAGATTTTATTTTTATGGGTTTGGAGGTGATGGATGAAAGGGAGGCTAGTGCCTACGTTTCCTTGGGATATGGCGTCATACATGCAATCTAAGAGGGCTATTCTTCAAAGAGATTAGGGGCTGTAGGAAACCGTGATGATGTGCTTTATAACATCCCTAATTTGGTAAACAAGATACTACAGAAAAGGGCAACACAATAGGCAGTCCAGATCTTCCCCTAGCTCTTCCTCAGGTTAACATTCTATCTTGATTTTTCTCCATTTGGCCTTGGATGTTAAGAGAGATAGATCTAGTGGACCATAAGTCCTTAGATCCCTTCTCTTTGTACATCTCCCTCCCATTGCGATCGCCTGCACTCGGAGTCAAGGGTTTTCCATGGTGTAACTTAGACCTTATACTTTACTTTACTTCTTGCTCTTTATATAGGAGACATTTAGGTACTCCTGCTTTGTATTGACATCATTGCACTCAGCAGTCCCATTGACCTACTTTGTGGTCATTTGTTGGACATTAATATAATTATCTTATCTTATCTTATCTAAGGGGAAACTCCACAACCAAACCAACCTAGAAGTGGTTAATCATTCACTCACAATCAATGTCCAGGGCATTAACAAAGTCGCTCCTAGATTAGCTTTGACAATCCAAATTTATAATGAAATTGCCTATGAATGCTATGCCAAGATCATTCATCACACATAATAAAATGTACATATACTACAACATAACTCAAACAAAGAAAACATACCTTATTCTCCACAAGCTTGGAGTTGTCTTTCTCACAAGTTCTTCCATTCATTAATCCTAATCCAAGTTGCAAATGGAGAGAGCAAACCCTTATATAGGTTTATGCTCTAACTCCACAAACAATAAAAAATGAATTGTTTTCCTAGATCCATTAATCTCTTCAAGGAATAATCATAAAATAATGCTCTCTAACAAACCTTTTACTAAAAGTAGAAAGAGTTTGCTGAGATCCAAAATCTCTTCTAGGAGGTTATAATAAAATATCCTAGGAAACAATTCTCAATAAATCTCTCATCTAATTAACTCCATGAGAAAGATTCAACAATACTAAGATAGTGAGTTAGTTATGCGCAACTTCTTAAAATAGCCAAGAGGCTAACAACCTCCTCCATGAATTCAATTGACTTTTCCCTTTGAAATGTCCACAAAAAAAATCAACCCATGCATGGCAACATGAGTTCGTATGGATTCCATAATTGAAGAGATAGCGCGGTTTGAAGTGGACATAAGTGGCTTGTTCGTGGCAAATGAAGACAAGGGATGATGGTGGCTAATGAAGGTGGTCAATGACAGCTGTGTCCTGCATGCACATGTATCGACCAAGGTTCAAAAGTGAGAAGCGACCCCATTCACTTAATAGATTCATGTATGCACTAGTGAATTCAAGTAAGTGCCATCAGCCATACGATTCACTCCATAGCTAATCGATGAACAATGGTCTCATGGCATGTATAAATTTAGAAGTTGGCGGCCCCAAGTGAAGACAAGAGAGTTTTAATTTTAATGTGGTAGCTCCACCCACATTCATCCAGTGAAATCCCATCTCAATGCCATGTCATATGCATTCCTTATGCTTGATAAGCTAGCCATTGTAAGGAAATGGGGTGGCCCCATGAATATAGGCATGACTTAGGACAACGGCTCCATCCTTGGCGTATATACATCGCCCCCCTTTGTTTCACATGTATTGGCCCCTTTCATGGCTTATTTTACAATGTGGATGGCCACCTCATGCGAATTTAGTGTGGCAACTTTCCCCTTTGATATAATGTGTGACGATGGCAAATAAAAGGGATTTACTTAGAACAATGGTTCCAATCTTCAAGTCGAACAATAATACAACATGGCTAGGAGAGAGAGTGAGTGGGCAACCCCATCGAACTGTGATGACGTCACCTCCCAAGTCATATCTCATAAGCTTGAGTTAAAGTATTGCTTTATTAAAGTGGATATGAAGTAATGAAAAGGGGGGGTTGGCCCTGTTGCCATCCTTATACACACTTGCTAATGTGAGCTAAGTCCGACTCACTCAGTGTGTTCTTGGAGGCACAATGCCTAGGTTCATAGCCCATGCTGTCTCTTTGACCGGAACCTCTTCCGTCTAGGCTTACTCCTAGGGAAGCCAAGGGGGGTAGTCCCTAGTTTCTAGATATGATTTAAAGTTAAGTTCTAGAAGTTGATTTTAATTTGTTAAGGTTTGGGGGATTCTAATCCTAAGATGCACAAGCATCAATGCAAGATGCAAGGTTATGTCAAGCAACCCTTTCCCTAAGTCAACTAAGACTAGTGCCTAAAGACTGGGCAAGGGATCAACTAAGTTAAAGGGCGTTTCATTACAATAGATTACAAGATTTACAAAAGAATAATTAATCCCAATGAATACAATAAAGAATGCTAGAGATACAAAACAAGCTAACCACGTTATTTCAATGTGCAGGATTTAAAGGAGATCAAGGCATTAGCATCATCTACACATTAAGCCTAAGCATGCCCCAATAGCACTTACTCTATTGGACTACTCCTCAATGGCAACATCAACATTCACAATTCAAAGGAAACTTAGAAGATTTAAAGATTATAGCACAAGTATTCCACAATGACTAAGATTATCAACACTCTTAATTATTAAACCTTCAAAGTATTTATTAGATTGAGTCCAAGGTTGAATTATTAAACTTCCTTAAGATTATTAAATTTTAGTTACTTTTATTAATCTTTCACCAAAGCTTCCTCCCCCTATTGCCAAATGACTGTTGGATGCTCAATAAGTGTTGCCACCCTAGCTTCGTAGGTCTGCCCGAAAGATTGAGTACTCCCGTAAAGGATGCATCCTGTGCGTCGTGAGACCGTCCCCAGCCTACACCCTCTGTTGCATTCCTCAAACCCCGTTTTAGATGGTGAAGATGGTGGTCTAAGGTACCCTAAAGAGTCTATTAAGCTTATATGTGAATTAGGTAGACTTTTATGAGTGTTTTAGAGTGTTTTAAGAGTTTTATGACACTTTTAAATGCTGATTTAATGACTTGGCCGAAACTCACTTCAATCTTAAAGATGTGTTGATTAAGAGCATTAACACATATATGCTATGTGAGAGCAAGTCACTTAGATGCACAATTAAATAGCTTGCAAAGTAAAAAAATAAAGTGCAAGGGCAAGAACGACTTGCCAACAAGATGAAAAGAGAAACACACTTATCTAATGATTAAGAGCAACAAGATATGAGCATTAAGTGTGAGAAAGAATAAGAAATTTAAGTGTTTGCCTACTTATCAACTTATCAATGAGGTTACTTCAAGCATGTGGCAAATGGCTTTAAAGATCATAGCATGAAAGAAACAAAAACACCATTCGCTTATTGAAACATCTAAACATTTAGGATTTTAGATCTAAGCATCTAAGATAAAGATTAAACTTTGAGAAGCTTTAAGCATGCAAATAGATCTAGCTAAGTTGATTATGCCCAATAGGCTTAAGCTAAAGATTTATTGTGTGTAAGATCTAGATCTAGAACATTTTAGACATTAAACATTTGGAGATCAATAACACATTAAAACCCTAAGCTTACAAGTTGGGGTATTCCTCTCCCAAAATGTAGGTAATTATTAAACTTTTAGAAGATAACTTGGGAAGAAAGAGATAGAAGAAAGAGAGAAGCAAGCAAGAGAAGAAAAGCAAGGCAAGTAAGCAAGAGAAAGAGCTCACTAAGCCCACGTCCTAGCTTAGGAGAGTGACCTTGAGATGAGGAAATGAAAGTAGATCTAAGCCCAAACTCACATTTGGGAGGTAGGCCGTACCAATCCTCCTCCCAAGCTAAGAACAAGTAAAAAGTTGCTAGAAAGTGAAAAAAGAATGAGAAATTAGCTAGGAAAAATGAAGAGAAAGGTTGAGAATGTTACCCACTTGAAGAGAAGGGTCTTGGAGTGTTGTGTGGACGTTTTTGGGGTAGCATAACCTTCTCAACCAGATCTGAACCTGCAAAAACCAGCAAGGTATACTTGCTGGAAATGCTACACACAACAAGCAAAGATGAAGAAAAATTTCTATTTTTGGTAGAAATTTTTCACATCGAAAATTTTATAGAAAAAGTAGATTTAAATGACCAATATGCTATGTTAAGCTAGCTGAAATATAGATGAATGTGAACAGAAATATAGAAGAAGAGTAAAATGTGAGAAAAGCATGGAGTTTGTATGTGTCTCAAGGGAGCCTTCTTGCTTGAGGTGTTCCCAATGAAATCCTTGAAGCTAAACCTGCAAAACTCAAGAGGTGATGTGCATACAAGAGATAATATGTTGCATATACTAACAAGAAGACATTTCAATCCTATCTAGCATAACAAGATATATAGATCTACAAGCATGTGCATTACTAGATCTACCCAAATAACATTTTACCTTAGGATCCAATGGATGCAATCACCAAAAAAAATTTGAACAACTTTACCTCATGTGTATGGCAAGAAAAAGCATGTGCATAACTCTTCCAATAATCCTCCAAAGATTTTCTCTTTATTACTCAAGAAGAGGATCTTGGAGAAAAATATCTCCAAAACCCTAAGAGCTAGAGAATAAAAATGATGAAAGAAAGAGAGAGAGAGAGTGAGAAATCAAGTAGCATAACATTAGCTCAAGATATGGTGTGTTGGGAGTGAGGAGAGGGATCTATTTATACTTGGAGAGGCAAACTCACCCCTTTTGGATCTATGCCAAGTGTCCACCACCAAGCATAAGATGAGATCCCAAGACTAGGGCACACCATCTAGGGTTTAGATCATAGATCTAGGGTGTAGATTGGTGAGGGAGGTGTTGGGATCAAGCAAATAGTAGTAGGAGGTCTATGGGATTCGTGCCAAGGGAGAGAAAGCGGCCCCAAANGGGATCAAGCAAAAAGGCAAGTGGGAGGCTAGGAAAAGTGTGCCAAGGGATATATTTAGTCTCCCCTTAATTTTTTCATTATTTTTTTGTTTTTTGGAGACTTTCTAGAAAGGAGGCACACCCCTCTAGGCAAAGTGACGTTTTTTCTTAATGGCTAGGTGGGGGGGTGATGTGAGGGTTGGAAAAGGTTAGGAAAGGTTAAGAAAAATCTCTCTCACCTTTATCCATCTTTACATCATCCTCTAACTCATTATTACAAAATTACATTTTTGCTATGTTTGGACTTTAGCAATTAAAAATGTTGTTTTTGACTGACTGACACTCCGGGTGGACAAACCCATAGCAAATGTTGTTCGACTGAGCTGAAACTTGGTCCATGGATGTAGGGGGTGCTATTCCATTTCTTTTGAGCACAAATACCCCTATCAAAAGTCCAAGGACCTAGTTTTTACAATTTTTGCTCAAAAATAATTAATTAATTAAATAATTAAACCTCCAAACTTGGGGAAATTTAATTAAAAATTATTTAATTAAAAAAAACTAACTTAGACTCGATGGAATTCCGCGAAACTTTCTAAGATGTCTTGCATGGTCATTTACAATGATTCCCTATAATAGTTATCAAAAGATAAGTCCACTAGAACGCCGTTCACCACTTTGGAAGAATTATTGCAAGTGTGAGGGAAAAACTCAAGGGAAATCAATAAGGCTAAAAAGCCCTGCTATCGCACAGTTTGTAGTTTAGGTCATAGGCTGAAGGATAGAGATCAAACTGGCGTAACAAGAACCTTCCCCACCCAATGTCACCTCAATGGGGAGGTTCTTTCTGTTTAGGGAGGTTAGCCCAGGGGAGACGTCCCCGGCAACCTGGGGTTTTGAAGAGGCTAAGATATAAAGCAAGGTTAAAGTTTCCTCCTCACAGGTTACCACCTAAGTCAGATAGTCCGGCTAAACATCCAATAATAAAGTGTATGCCCAATTGAAAACACCTACCCGGAACAAGACAACAACAATACAATATATATATGCAGGCTATAACTCAAAGGGTTAGTACTTCAATAACTATCTGTTATTATTTAATGAGCAATGTAAACCAATAGATACAAATGAAGTCAATGTTTTGTCAATTAGCTATGAAAGAGCATCAATTCATCAATATCTATCAAGATGACTAAGCCTATAATGTATTCAATCAACAATTTGCTCAATAAATGCTTCAAATCATCATTTAATTGCTTATATTCAACTTTTTGCTGC
>JASDQU010100419.1:135850-157220 GCA_032191745.1 Picea mariana
TGATAATATGAAGGGAGCGGACGATGGTTCTGCAAACCCCCTTTGGTGGCTAACCAAGACCCATGAATACCAACTTGCTAAGCTACCCCATCAATTGCCCCAGCAATGGTCAAGTAGATTAGTGTAAGATCCAAGCAGTTATCTGAAATGAAAGAGATCTAATGCATACATAAGAAGGTTATAATGATCAAATATGACACATACCATGATACCTCGGACCAATTACCTCATGGAGCAAGAGTCCTTTCCGATGCAAGCCCAAGCCGGTAGTGATGGAGGCTGGTACTGCTGACAGGACAAGTTTGGCTGAGAAGAAGAAAAGATGGGCCCTCAAGGGCCATGCTCAAGTCAATCTGCTCTCGTACTCCATGTCTGGGATCATGTGGGCCTCGAGACATGATCTCCTAGTTATCCCTAGATATAGGGGATAACAGTCACTAAACAAATGTCTCCAACCACTTCCTGCACATTCACACTAAACCTATGCAAAAAGTTCCTACTCGAGCTATATTTCTCAACATGAGGTAGCCAACAATGGCCAAAAGCAGAAACAAGATTATGGTCATTTCGCAACTCCCTATCCAAAGCAAAGTGAGGAGACTATCAATCCTCCATGAATCCTCCTACAAGGAAAACAAGAAAAAGGAATCGCAAACACACTTGGTGGTAAGGCGTCAAGGAGCACCATCATTTGACAAAAGTAGCAGAATCCACCAAGGTTGTGAAACCCAAAGATAAAAAAGACTCACCTAACAACAAAAACTAAGTAGAAGAAGCCGCTAACACGGTGCAAACTATGTTGGCTCTTCCACCTAGTATTCCTTATGGGGAAGAACAGCAAGGGAGTGGATTGAAGTTAAGAAGCTAAAAGGAAAAAACGGCATCACTCCTAAGGGTGCCTCTGAAGAAAGATGCCATCTTAATATCAATGTTCACAATAGGGTCTTGAGGTTTTGGCCCTATGAGGTGATCAATAACACAATAGCTAAGAAAGGAAAAATTGTTGGACAACTCCAAGAAGGAAACTTTCAACAATCAGATGAATCTAGGAATTCAAGGGAACCGAGATCAAGTAAGACATTCTAAAGTGTTGTCATAACCAAGAGGTGATCAATAACACAATAGCTAAGAAAGGAAAAATTGTTGGACAACTCCAAGAAGGAAACTTTCAACAATCAGATGAATCTAGGAATTCAAGGGAACCGAGATCAAGTAAGACATTCTAAAGTGTTGTCATAACCAACCTATTAGAACTATATTATAGGCAAAACTAGCCTAAACTGGTCGAGTCAGTGTCTAAGTCAACATTGACTCCATTGATTTGGACCAAAACCAATCCACTGATCGAGTCAGCAATGACTCAACAAGTCCCAACACTTGTGGGCCTAGTGAACCAAAGAAATTTCAAAAAAAAGTCTTAACCCCTTTGTCATCTAGTCGACTACCTTCGAAATAGTCATGTAGTCCAATCAACCTCCTTTTTGGAATCGTGTTGAACTCTTAATATCAAGTGTAAAATATAAGTATAGGTCAATGTCAACATTAACTTAAATTTGAACATTAAAAGTTAATATGGCACCCCCATTTCAAAATGTTCTAGTGATGGAATTAGACACATGGGACCTCCGATGGAGAAGATATAAATATGGGTGTTTTTCATCTTTCAACACACTTAATATCTTTTCAACATTTTAGCATATATGCAAAACAAGACTTCTTACACTCCCTAAGCTGGGAATTGAAGGACTCAATGGTTGAAACCTAGAAACTAAATTTTCATTAAGTAGAATTAAAAAAGCCCAAGGAAGCATGTGCTAGTAATAAACTTAGCCACCTATTTAGCTCAGTGGGCTAGCTCGAGTGGTTGAGTGCTTTGAGCTTCATGTAAGAGGTCTCAGTGTCCATCCTCAAGGCTGGCTACCTTTGTTGCATGCCTCACCCAACGTCCCTACTGGGTCAGGTGTCATCATCAATGCCCATGGATTTACAGTTGGTACCATCCGTAAAATGCAGGGAAGTGCCCGGGGGGGTTTCCCCACAAGATTTTTGTTGGGAAAAAATAGCTTAGCCACCTCATTACCACCAATTTTCAGTCTGACATACACATTGCCACAGTTGGCTACTCAGCAATGGTATAAGCTGGCCAATGGTACCAAATGATTTAAAACATCAAATGGCAGCTTCCATTGAAGCCATTTAACAAAAGAAAGCAAACTTCAGATTCCTAGACTTGACTGAGTCAGTCTAATGGGCCAAACCTCAGATTTAGACTTCAGATTAAAAGCTTTAAAACCAGTTTGACCCAATGTCATCTCCAGGGATCTCAACATTTATTCACTAGATTACAGTTTTATGATTTTTGGACTCTAGAAACTATTTAGAGCCTCATTGCTTACATATTTTGTCTGTCGATGAAGTTTTGCTTGTTTGCACCCTTACATTCAAACTTTGCATATTTCAAATATCTAATGCTTTGGATTTACATTGATGTACATGAATATATGTACTTCTTATTAAATTTGAACATTTTATGTATAATTTGTTCCACCGGGTCGTTTACTAGTTCGACAGTTGGTTCTGAGCAAAATATTATTTTGTGGCAATCCAATTCCAATCTAGTTCCAGACGTGATAACATTGGTGTATACTCACTCTTACTTACATCTTGTTGTATAGTGCCCAACAATCATAGATGGAGCTTCAAAATTTGTAACCCTTTCTTTTATTATAATAGGAAAACAGATTTGTTCTTGTTAAAAGAAAAGGTTTTTAATTGCATGATTACAGAATCTTTCTAAACCAACAAACTTCCGTTCATACAAGCATGACGAAAATTCATGATGCTCTTTTGCATGTATGTAATTTTCAAATTTGAATGTTTTATATACTTTTTATTCTACTGAGTCATTTACCAGTTCAATGGTCAGTTCCGAGCCGAGTTGTAATTTTGGGGCAAACAATTCCAATCTAGTTCCAAACATGATAACATCGGTATGAACTCGCTCTTAGTTACGGCTTGTTGTATATTGCCCAACAGGTATAGCTGGAGCGTAAAATCTGTAACTTATTCTTCTATTTTAATAGAAAAAGAGGATTTGTTCTTCTTAAAAAAAAGTCTTTTGATTACACAAACTCTTGTTCTTTCTAAACAAACAAACTTGTGTTCATAGTACATTACATGCGTGAAGAAAACTCGTGATTTTCTAAACAAGCCCTTCCCTTCTTAACTCATTTTTCTTCCACATTACTCTTGTTCCCTTAATATGCCCATTGCCTGATATCTTTTCAACTTTTGTCGCTCTTTCTTGAACCATCTACATATGATCTTATCAAGAGTTGTGTGTAACAACAAAGTAACTATTATGCTCAATCCTGTAACAATGCACAATATTGAAGTGCTTCAAGTAAACATGCTCAATCTAGCATGGCATAAACTCTCCTTAAATCTTGATGTATTCATGTGGCAAACTTAAAGACCTTCCTTGTGTTCATAACATCATTATTTCATTACAAGCAACTTCAGACAACAGCCTTGAACAGATTACCTCTTTGATAATAAGCTTGTAATAAAAAATCTAGAAGAAACTTATAGTCTGGTGTCAAATAGAGAAACAGAACAATATTGCATAGCACGTAAGAATACTTATTATATTCACACTGGGCATAAAAGCGCCAGTAACATTTCCATTCTTAATATAAGGCCACCTGAAAATAGGTAGACAAATCTCCAGTAAGAACGTTCAAGAAACAAGTTCTTGGATATGTTGTTTTATGAAGCGTTGTTTTCATGACCTTTACAGATAGATTGTATTAAGAAGCACTGTTTTTCGTTATGTTTCCATTTCTTGTCTTGTACAGTAACTTTGAACCATTTGTGGAAGGCTAACAACTACACTAATATGAGAAAAAAGTATCCATGTCTCCTTGCTTTAGGGTAGAAAATGTCATGGCTCTTACAAATATCACTAAATACTTAAAGCTGAAAATTTTTCAGCAAATGGAAAAACCTTAAAAGTTTCAACTTTGTGTTTTGTGCTTCATTCGATGCTACCACTCCACATCCAATGCCACGTGCTCATTCAAGCTATCCAGAAGGGGCATATCACACAAAGAGTATGATTCAAGAGAACTAATTTAGAATGAAAAACAGACAAGGTACAATCAAAGACAAAAGGAACATGCCAAACACTGAAAAAAAAGGTCTTGAAACAGGCTCAAGTGAACTATAATATCAGACAAAAGGACATGTTGAACATTGAAAAACAAAGATATTGAAACAAGCTTGAATCAGCCCGACAAATGTTAGCAAAGCAAAGGAAACAATATCATTTAACCAGATAAAGTCTGCCTCTATGTCGTCATCAGAATGACATGAAGATGGTGCCAAAAGCCTCAGACAAATAATGCAGTAACCATCCAACGCTAAATTTGCTTGCGACCACCTAACATATAATCTTTAGGTTCAAATAGACCAATGCAATGCTTAGGGTGATTTTGAATGTATATGCGCAACAATTAAACTTTCTTCTCCAAATAATATCAAATATGTATAAAAAAGCAAACAAATGGATGATTAGACAAGCAGGAAAGGGCATATGAGACAACTTGCATCTAACAGGCATCTCCTTCCTACGGACAAGGCATTCTCGGGCAAACCTTTAATGGGGATGCTCCCGTGTACACTTGGGTGAGTTGCAGACTTACAGATCTGATTTAGTCATTTATTATCATGCTAGAATAGGCAGTTTTAGAATAGAATTGGACTCTTTTGCAATGGGCACCAAAGCAGATATGTTGCCTATTCTCGCCTATATGTTGGGAGGGAAAACTCACATGTCTCTACTTCCAAGTAATGTATGATTGTATGACATTTCTTTTTGTGAGAATGAATGAAATATAAGATGCATTTTTTGTGAAAAAACAATAATAAACATAATCACAGTTATCAAGTTACCTTCTCAGGTGGCACGCTGTCAAACACATAAACTTCTCCCTGGTATGAAAGAGTGAGTTGATTCGTCGCCTGAGAGCGAACAGGTACAATCTTCTGGGAATCTCCAAGGTTACACCCAGAGGATGGAATATCGCCCTCCATGCTATCGTTCTCACCATCGCCTTCATCCTGCTCTTCTCCCAGCCCATTATCATCACTATGGTGGAGCGAATGCCCATGTTCATGCATGTAATGCATATGGAGATGCCCCGGCTCTCCTCCCTGGGCTTCCGAGTGGCCGCCTACACCTCCCTCGACATGACCTTGCATGTGCACATCATGCAGATGGACATGGTGGCCGCTCACATGTCCTTGAGAAGTGGCATGTATGTGCTGTTGCCTGTGTGCATAGTAACCATGCTGCTGCTGCTGAGGGTGGTTGTGGACACCTTGAGAATCAGCATCCAGATGATCTGTGTCCGACATCTTTCTTACATAACTCCAATTGAATTTCTGTCAAATGCCGGAACGCCAGATATAATCAACCCTTCTAACTCGGGTCAAATTACCAACAACCCTAGTAACGCCCTCTCGGCATCTCACTGACTAATAATTTGTCAATCATAAAATAGAATTAAGGTCTCTTTACAACATGTTGTGGCCTGAACCATAAAAAGAACTTCTCTTCAAAGATCTCATAAACAAGCCCAGCCTGCCGCTTTCTGCTCAGAACTGTAAAGATATCTTTGTTAACTTCCACAACCCTCTCATAGATCAAAAATGCAGTGTCAATCTTTACTTGCGATATTTAAAATGGCCGAAACCCTCTGTAAAATCGCGATTAGGTATAATTCTTAACCTAATATCACAGGGTACCCAAAACCGCAAATACGACACAGCAAATAAGTTTAAGCAAGCGTGCACAAATAGGGGAGGCATTGACTGTGCAAACGGCCAGAATCCATGGGAATCGAACTCGTGACCTCTGCTACGGACGGAATTATTTTTTTATTGAATTAATTAATGAATATCCATTTATAATTAAATAGATCTTGTGAATGATGTAATTTTACAGAGATCGACCCTGAAACTGGATGCGTGGTAGAGCGAACTGAAAGGCTTTGAGCGCTTGGATCTGTGTACCTTAGCTTTTAAATACTGGCCGCACGTTATTGAGTAATGCGCAGGGATATAAGGCCATGGCTTCGATGCGTGGCGAGAAAGGAACAATCTCCGGATTCCTCCTTCGAGACTGCGGTAAAGATCCTGCTACTTTAATTCATCACCATCCGATCTCCCGAGAATGAGGACCCCGCCCGGCCAATCAATGAATTCAATCACCCTTCTTCTTTGTCCCAACAAGAAGACGATGATGAGGATGAACGATTTACCGACAGAGAAATATGCATTTTATTTGTTTATTTATTTATGTATTTCACCATTAAAATTAAAAATTCGTAAATGATAGTGATGAGAGAATCATTCAGTCCGTGAAAATGGGTAGCGTTATTTAAGTTTAAGAATCTTTAAGAGAAAAAGTCAATGTAACCTTAAAAGAGTCGATTTACAAATGATGAATTTTTTTATTTTTTTAAATTATATAAGATGGTGTGAATTTTAAAATATATCAATGTGTGTAAGAAGAGATTTTAATTTTAATTTTTTTTCATATTTATGATGAAAGTAAGTTAATAATTAGATAAACTTATTTTTCTTAAATTTAGTAGGAATTTTTAGTTTGGAAACTTTCACCATAAAATCTTGTACCTAAAAGTTTTAACACATTTTAAAATGATTTAAATAGTTAAAATTTGTAAAAAATTTAAAATGATTTAAATAATTAAAATTTGTAAAAATGTGTAAATCAAGATGAAAATTTATCTCATAAAAAATATTAAAAATAAAAATAAATAACATTATTCATTATTAAAAAAATTAAAAATGAATTTGAGATTATCCATTCATTAACTCACTCCTTAACAATACGTCAAAAGTACATCATTAAAGAATCCCCTCAAATGATACATTTCCTTTATTATAAAAACATTAGATTCTTTATTTTTTATTGGAAAATCGATACATTTCCTTTATTGGGACATTAGATTCTTTATCTTTTATTGGAAACCCACTTGGTGTAAGCATTATGATATCCAGCCATCATTACAAGTAAATTCAACATCTATGTAGATGCTCTTGTTCACCTTTCATTGAAATTAGTATTAGTTGTGATATTGTTGAGGCTATTGGAGTGAATAGCATCTTAGAGAATAATTATTTATTATAGCTATTAGTTTCCCTACTTGGTGATTAGATGGAGAGATATGGGATATATTTTGTCACATAAAAAGGATAAGGGAATTGACAAATTGAATAGTGAAAGGCAATAATACACATTGGAGCTTATGGAGAGAAAAATGTTAGAATAAACTTTTATAATAATAAAAAAAAAGAGAAAGGTAATTCTTCACATTATATGATTCTTTAGTTGAAGAATAAAAAAATCAATATGCTTCTCGATGAAGATTGAGAAGTTGTTAATTTTAACATCGGAATATTTGAAGATTTTTGGTAGGATATTAAATGGATTATTTAATAAGCTAGTATGTTTTGAGAATTTATTCTTTAGATCAACTATATTTTGATCTATGACGATAATGTTTCAAATTAAACTTTGGTCCATTTTAAAGGTTGAATAGAAACAATAACTTGATTTTTTTTTTTAACTGGAAAATTTCTCTATTATATTGATATAATATGTTTTCAATTCAGAATGATTACAAACTCAACTTAAGAGGTAGTTGATATAAGTGAAAGAATTTTCTCCTATAGCGGTCTCTTAACCAGCAAAGGGGAAAAATTCTTAATATAAAAATGATGTGAGACTTGTAAAAACTGCTAGGAGACTAAAGTAATAGCATACAAGTAGAATTTAATATAACGAAAATCAAAGACCTGAAGGAAAACTTCAAACTTTCAAAAACATAAAAGTTTGTTGTAGGTGAGAGAAGTTGTTCTTAGAAAAGAGTATGAATGAGGGGAGGCCCCTCGTGTCCATCTATCCACAGACTGTAAGATATGATGCCCACTTTTTTTTTAAGAGCAGCCTTTGATAATTGATCTGTTGATTTGTTATGCTCTCGATAGATGTGTCTGTAGCTGAGTTTTTTAAAAGTGAGTTGAAGTAGTCTAATTATGTCTTTCCAAGCCAAGAGGGAGATAGCTTGTAGGTCACCTGTGTTGCTCAGTCATTCAATAATTATTCTGGAATCCCCGAGTAACTGAAGGGCTTCAATGTGAAGTCTGGAAGCCAAAAGTAGCGTGGCCCAAGAGCCCAATAATTATGCCCTGGTGTTAGTGCCTAGGCCGCAGTTGAAGGTCCATTTATAGAAAGTATTTTTTGAGATTTTGATCAACCCTCCAGCTCCACTCTGAGAGCCATTTAATTGTGTTGCTCCATCGAACCATCTTGTAGGGGTGTCGTCTAGGTCAAGAACCTTCTTTGTGTGCTACAATCTTGTCTTTCTAGAGTGGAAATCATTCCAAGTTTTAAGAATTCCTAGCGTTTTGTAAGCAGCAGTGCTTGAGGAAGGGGTCCCATTTTCAAAGATTATTTTATTTACGTCCAACCAAATAGACCAACAGACCAAGGATGGAAGATGCAAGAGATTGTGTTTCTTATGGGACCAAAGATCAATAACTTGAGTTAAAATGCAATTGGTCTAGAAAATGAATCCGTGAAACACGAAATGCGTCAAAAAAGTCTAAAAACTATGAAAGCTAGCATATATTGTTGTCAATCTTTTAGTAAAATGAGTTTAAATATCATTGCTTGTGTATCAGACCATGTTTCATATTAGAGAATAATTACATGCTTAACATATAATTTGGTATATCATTTTCTTTCAACTTAACATATAATTTTGTTTATAGTTAAATTTTATTAATTATATATTTGGATTATGATTTGTCAAATGAAAGTGAGATGTTGTGATTACCCTTAACAAGTTTCGACTCTCTTTAACAATACTTATATTTATTGTATATTTATACTTGTAATGATGATTGAAACCAAATCACAAATTTGATATAACAAATACCTTCACTCACACTTCCTTAACCAAAAGATTTTAATTTACAAACTTATTACATTATACACATTAAAAAATAATAGGAAAAAAAAATAATGTATTTATATATACCCAAAAATAAATTACACACCATTTAAATTTTGTTTTCCCTTGAAATACCTAAGGGTTTGCTTTATATGACTTGTATTGACAAACAATAAAATGTTATGGAAGTGGGCTTTGAGGTAAAGTTTTAGGTTGATTTGATAATATCATATTTTACATTGGCAATAATGTCACTTAAAGATTCCTCGGATGGGGTGATAGTGGGAACCACGTGTCCAAAGGAGCAGCCAGAAGAGAGCCACTGTGGCGTCGACCACGTGACGGACGTGTGCCTCCCCCTCCCGCCACCTTAATGCTTTTAAGTCGATCTTGCATGAGACAGGGCGCCATTAATATCAATGTGCCCTGCTCTGCCTTGTCGTCCCCTGGATGGACCAACACCATTGTTATGCTTTTACTCTGCGCGTGTGTTGGTTTAATGGACCGAACCAGCTTCTCGGGTTTTATGAACTGCACCAAATGTTCTAGATGCCTCGTTCTCTTTTGGTTGATTTCTCCAGAGCTCGGACTCGTACCCAGCAACTCCTTTGCCTTTTATCTCTCTCTCCTTGTTGTTTCTGCCCTCATTGTGTCTCAGAGATGCTAAGGCAAAGAGGGAAGTCCAAACGAGGTTCGGCATGGCAGCCCATCCGACCGCCTTTGGCCCTCCGCCCCCCACCTGCACCCTCCCACAGTTCCTCCTCCTTGTCACCTACCTCATCCTCCTCCCTGGCGCAATCAACTCATACCCCCGACAGCGTCCCACCCCTTTTGTCGTCGTTTGCTTACAGGTTGGAGTGGCTTGATCTCTCGAGGACCTCTCTGGGATTCAACCCATGACCCCTGGGAAATTCGACCTCTGCTTTGCACTCAGTACCAGTGGCTCCTCCCAACTCACTGGCCCACTCGCCCTCCCAGTCGCCTCAGGCCCTAGTACTCGGTGCTCATTCTCAAGATGGCGACCTTGAAGCAAGCCAGGATTCACGTCACCGGCCTCACTCCCGCGCCGACTCTAGCGCAGACCCAGAATTTGAATTGCAAACAGGCCTCGGATTATTGCAAGGCTTGGTCTTTGACCTGCATCGGGACTTGGATGATCTTCGGTTTCGCCTAGAGATTTTGGATGGAAAAGCATCACAATTCCTGCAATTTCTCTCAGCATTGCAGGGTGCCCACCACCCCCTAGCAGGAGAAGCTCACGCAGCAAGGGCTAAGACACTAGTTTTGGCACCAACCCCCCCACTAGAGACTTCGGAGAACGACGCACCAGGCCAGGAGGAGAATGCGCCACCAGTCCAGCTAGAGGACGCAATGTAGATGGACGAGACACCAGTCGAGGAGGAGCCGGCTCCTCTTGGGGACTCGACACTCGGTGCCTCCTTCATGGACGCGTGGCCGCACTACAGCCCCACTACGTGATATGTACAGGTGTCTACTTTATTATGCTACATGTTTAACTATGGTTTTGCCTCATGGATGCCATCTATATCAGCTATTGTCTGTGTCTACTAATGTTAAGTTGGTCACCCTTAGGGGCCTGAATTTTGCTTTTGTTATATGTCAATAGAAATTTTGCTATGTTTGGCAGTTTAACACTTAAACTTTGGAACTGTTTGGTTGGCTGAGTTGGTTTCCCCTTGGGGAAACTCAGTGTTTACAGCCTCGAACAAAGGGAGGATTTTGTAATCTCTGATTTTGGCAAGTTCTTTATACAATCTTACTTATAAAAAAAAATGTCACTTAAAAGATGTTTGTGTCTCATGTAGAGCTCATTTATGATATTGAAAGTCGTTAATTATAAGTTTACTTAAAAGTCAAAGTCAATATATAAATATTGATATGGAATTTTATTGTAAGTTTTTTTAAGTTATTCACACAATTTTGTATTGATTGTAAAATGAAATTGTTGTTGATTTGTTGTTAGAAAAACTAAGCTAATAGCAAAAAAGTATTTTATCAAATTTAATTTGCTTAAAAATTCATTTTAGCTTGAAACTACATAGCATGAGATGTTCAAAACAAACACTATTATAGTTAAAAATGAAAGCTATCTGCCAATTGCAACCATTACTAGAGTGAGGTGGGGTGATCGCACATAGGCCTTTTAAACTAAAAAGCAAAAATGCAAGCTGTAAAAACATAAGTGAAAACAGACTAAGGGAGTATGGTTATCCACTATAGGCACTTGGGGCTGGGGATAATTCAGCTTGGAGAAATCCATACACGCCATCTTTGCTACCAACAGGTTGATTTTATGGTCCACGAGCTTGATTTGGAGTTGCATGTCATTTAGTTGAAGGAGAAATTTTTGGTGTGCCTCATTCCTTTCAATCAAAGTTTTACCCATGAGCATCTTCAAATGTCAATAAAGGTTGGTGGTTCTGTAGTATTTGGATTCCTTGGCCCAAGAAAAACCAAGGTCAGGAATCCAGGAAAAGACATTCGCATTGACCTCCTCATCAGAGATGAACCACCTAAGAACTCTCATGTCTACCTCTATAAGATCAATTTTGGCCTAAATATCAAGAGGAGAGTGGGCCTGGTAGCTGGTAGCAAAATCTTCGGCCTCTGCAGTAGCCCTAGGGAGCAACATTCGATTACGCTTGCCTTGCATGCGGTGATGAGAGCCCGGGCGCACCATATAGTCGAACGAGAAGGGAGAACGGGAGAGGGAGGTGAGACAAAGAGAAGCAGCAAGGCCAGAAAGGGGCGAGAAGCGTAGCATGTCGAGGAGAGTCAAGGGTTGGTGGAATGAGGAGTCGAAGCGACCAAGGAATGGGTCAATAAAACCCAAGGGCCAACACCTAGCGAGGACAAATTTGGAAGCTTCCCTAGTACCAGTTAGGAGTTGCCATAACTGGAAATGAAGTGGACCCAAGCCTGAAGAGCTAGGAGATGATGTGAGATTTAACCACTACGCGGAGAAAGGACGTTGTCAAATGAGGATCCAACCGAGTTAACACGGGCATGAGGTAGGATGATGAGGGAGGGGGAAAACGATCTCCTAAAAGACAGGTGGACAAACGCATCGGGGGTGATCTCGCCATCCCATCTCTCCTCTAACACCGAATCCAAAAGGAATTTCATTGTAAGTTAATATAATTTTAATTTTAAAATTATTTTTTAAACTAATATTATATAAAGAAATTACCAAGTTGAAATTTTCATGTTAATATTATAGTATTTTTCTTAACTACAAGATTGACATCACTCGAAAATGTTTATGTGTTTTTGGCTATCTCATTCTTTTTTATTGTTATCTTTGTGTCTTCCCTCGTTACAGTTACAATATTGACATCGCTTAAAAATATTTGTGTGTTTTGTGTATATCACTCTTTTTTTTAATTATTCTTTGATATTTTTAATTTTTTTTCTCTGAAAAGCATAATTTTATTCTTAATTAAAAATGAATGACATTCTCTTATGTTATCATTGAAATATATATTTTATATATCTTAAATATGTCATTTTTAATATACAATATAATTTAGGTAAAACAAATTAAACAATATCCCCAAAAAAAATCCTAAACTTATCAAATTTATGATAAGTTAGAGAAAGGTTCCTAGATTTATTATTTTTTTGGGTATTTTTGAATTTATAAATTTAATAAAAAAAAAAATTGAATATACATATAGAGAGAGTTAAGAAAGTGAATTTTACATTAACATATCTCCATTAATACACATAAAGAAATTTAAATTTACCCTCGCACTTGGAGGATATGAAATTGGGTGAAAGGAAGTTGGGACTGGATTTGTATCTACTGATGGATGGTTACATTATTGTGGTTGTCTACTACTTCACTAAGTGGGCTAAAGCAATGCTGACCTTTGTAAATGATGGTAAAACGATGTCACTCTTCATATTCAATCATATTATCGCCTAAAAAAACCTTTACATCTCTTGAATGTTGATATTGTATTTGCAAATGCACCATAAAATAAAAGAATTTACTAATTATAACTTTAATCAAGTAAGCCTAAGTGTTATAGAGGAAAATGTGATGATTCCATGAGTATGGAAAACTTATATAAGAAGTGCAATATTAAATAATAATAATCTAATTTTAAGTTCACGGCCAAGCTAGACACCAAACTGGTGTATGCGACCCCCTTGTTTGTGGGACAAGAGACCTCCTCCGTGCAACGATTTGACTGCTAAAGTTTACAGAGGTATACATACCCTACCCCCCTCTGGATTTGAACTTGTGACCTCTTAGGAGGAAACACATGTTCTTAACCATTAGGCCCACTCAACTCTCTTATTTGTTCGTAAAATTATTAATTATTTGAGATTATTTTATAAATAATTTGTGATTTATTTTTTGGAGATGGTAAAATTCAAATATTTTTCCCCTGTATTAAGTAAATATTTATATAATGTTAATGTGTACTTAGAATTTATAACTCCTTTATATAATTTTCAAAAGAAATTATATATATCAAATATATATAAATGAATAAATAGAATTGTCAGTCGGATTTAGCTCAGGTGGTTGGGAGGAATGATTATTATCCTCCCCACTCAGGTTCAATTCTCGCAAGTGATATGATGTGCTCTTAACGAGTATATCATTGTAATGGCTTCGAGCCATGTTGTTGATTGGCCTTGTGTTGTGAAGATTATAGGGTTTACCCTGGACACTATCCTCGAAATGAGGGGAAGTACTTGGGGGTTTTCCCTAGGTCTATAACCTAGAAAAAAATAATATTAAATAAATAGCACTAACAATTACATTATAATGTGAATTGATTGTTTTTATATAAAATGTCATTGTGAAAGTATGCATAAAAATGATCAACTATAGTGAGATTACACTATTAATTATACTTATTAATTGAAATGAGAAGGTTAACTAACTCAATCATAATAAGCAATCTCAAATTGAATGCGACGAATTTCTAATCACGATTTAAGATGATAGAGCTCAATGCAGGAGCAAGTTAAGCTGTAAGTGAATCTTGTAGTAAACAAACATTCTTTCTAGTCACAAATATAATAAGAATCCAACAGAATTTTGAGTCATTGACAGAGTTATACCATGATCCAAGATTTTTCATGGGAGAACAATGCCCTTAGAGATTTTATTCAATTTTCGAATTGTCCTAAATCATCAAAAATTAATTCAGTGTTCTAACTCGATGGGAACTCATACTTTTTGTATTATTAGATTCTGACAATTGGTGTGAAGTATGCTACGAGATTAGATGACTTTATAAGTTAATCCTATAGTAAAGGGGCCCTCTTTCCGACCACAAATCTAATAAAAATCTCATGGAAATTTCAGACATGATAAGAGTTCCACCATGATCAAGGTTTCATGCATAGTTGAACGATGCCCCTAGAGGTTTTGCCCAATTTTGAATCAATCCAAATTATCAAAAAAAATAACAAAGTTCCCAATAGATAAAAAACCTAACTTCCTATATCATAGATTCTAGCAACTAGAGATAAGTTTATTACAAAATTAATGCAGTCCCTCAACGTAAAGATCAAACTTGGTCTAAGTAATTCACAAACAATAAATGTCAAGCATGAGGAATTAATGATGAGGTGAGTAGGATGCAAGAAAATAAGATGTGATGATGGTCATTGATTCATGATACAAGCAGTGGCATATAGTCCAATGAAATAAATTAACCACACCTTTATACTGTGAAGATGTAGCCACCAACAATAGATAAATTTGAATGTTTACATATATAAAAGAAGGCAATCCAAGGAAAACTAGAAAATGGACATAAGGAATAGATATTGTATAACAAGGGAATTAGTTGCAAAGCATCTAGTCCCTGCCTCAAATAATTAATATGATAATGTTGTAATTTTGGGGGATGTTGTAATTTCAGTGGTTGTTAGGAGCTATTCTTTTATATTTAAAACAAGCTTTTGTCACTATGTGGCAGTCATAAATTACTTTTTCAACAACATGGCTTGAAATTGAAAATCGTGGACATTGGTTCATAAAGTTGAAGAAGAATTACTTTTTCAACAACATGGCTTGAAATTGAAAATCGTGGACATTGGTTCATAAAGTTGAAGAAGAAGAACAACAAGGTCAACATATCTGCATCAACAGTAAAATTTGTTTGATCAGACGGCTTTGATATATAACTATTACAGTAAAAATAAGAGGACAATAGTGCGCGCTTTAAAAATATACCCATGGCAAGGTCGACCATGACGATCAAGAAGAATTAATGGAGAGATGAGATTTGATTGGCCCATCACTTTCAATGTTATTTCAAATGGAGCACCAAGAAATGGCCCCAACGGTCTAAAATATATTCATTACATGCAAATGAAACGAACATTGTCAATCTATTCACCCAATGAACGAGATCGATATAAGAAGTTATTTTAAAATTCATTTTGTTGTAAATATATCACTTGATAGAAAACATACATGTTCAATGGAGTTTCTCTGTAACAACTATGCTAAAAACATACTTACCGTGTTCCTACAATAGGCATCACCACCGCCAGAGGACCTAGCAGATCACTTTTCTGCAATAAATACATCAAATGTACGTTATACATACAGGGTATATGAGCTTAAATATTTTATATACATTTCAGGACGTATCTTCTCTGGATTATTTTATGTAATGGTGTAGGCAATACCCATACCTGCTCTGGATAATCTGCATTTCAATCACTGTAATGAAGGATACCAAAAAAAATAAATTAGAGACATACTATCACCTCAAAGTGTAATAAAATAGAACTATGGTTTGTTTTGACATGGCTTTACTTTTGTAATACAACTAATGCTTACTTCATGTAGTTGTGAAAATACGCTGCATCACTCGCTTTTTCTGTCAATTCTCGTACAAGCTCTGCGTATTTTCCCTTCAAGTGGCTCTCTACAAAGTTATTGGATTTAAAACCCTTGGCGTAACCCCTGGATTTACAGTTATATATCGTTCCATATTTCTCAGATGGAACACTCTCAACACAATTCCAATATAAATCATCGTATACAACAGCCTCCAACATGTCCTTACTTTGTTGAATGCAAGTTTCACGTGAAGGGTCATACATGTCTCTCATCCTGAACAATAGATCAAATATGCACATATGAGTTAGGCAGAAATATTAAAAATATCACAAAACTATCCCCACACACACATGCATATATATGTTATTAGTTTCTTTTACAAATCCAGTTTACATATGAATCTTATGAACATAGTCCACAGCAAAATTCAGAGAAATTGGGAAGATGGAGATAAACAAGTCAATGTCTGAGGAGTTTCCTTGATGTTGTATGTAAGGAGAACTGAGGCCTATGTGTAACAAGAGGAGAGTCTTGTACTTAGCAGATGATCATTATATATGCTTCAAATGTGACCTACGTGATAATATGGTAGCGATAAAGGTCATTCTTATATTATTAGGGATGGTAGGAGACATGGGGCCTTAGATTCATTCTCAAGCAGGGGTGCTTTAGATTCACTGGAGCTTTAATCAAAATACCAACGAATTTAATAAGGTAGGGAAACCAATTCCTCTCCAGTCATAAGCACTGTGATCCTCAAAAAATTGAAGCTTTTTCATGTTTATATTAGCTTGTCTATATTCTTTAGCGTCATACCTAGCCGTCAAAACCACATAAGAGAAGCAAAGTTACATTAATGCAGTGATAGAATATAACATATGACATGAAAATGAATATATGGAAAAAAAGTATTCAAGATAATTACATCTATGGGTCTGGTGGAGGATCTAGATCTGGAATTGAACGTGGAGAACAATGTCGAGGTGGAGAATTGTAATAAGTATGCAATTCATTATCCAATCCATGCTTTCATTCGGTTCTCATACATCGTTATTGTATTGTTTTAGAATGCAAGGAATAGCTTGCTCCATTATATCAAGTAAGTTCATCTTCCCTACACTTTTCATTTTCATTTAAACTGAGTAAAATTTTCCAGTTTATATAAAATAAATTTGATGCTTTTGAATGGTTATTGCAATAATAAAAATTTAAAATCAATTTGTATTTACATCTAAAAATTTGAAAGTTCTTTTATAGAAATAATACATGTCATTGAAAACAAGTCACGTGTCATTGAAAAGACGATACGTGCCACTGAAAAGGCAACGTGTGTCACTAATAAGGCATTTATGAGTAGTCTTTCTGCAGGGACAACTAAACATCATTACTGGCGAGCATGATGACAGCTGCAGCCTGACCAATACAACAAAGATCAACATCCTAGAAATTTAGCAAAATACATATGTAGGATTTTTCCTGTAAACAAAACGTGGAGCTTTCGAAATATACCTAGTCTTCAACAACATTGTACACGTTCACCGTCCCGTTATAGAATATGGTGAGCTCAGAAGCCATGAATCTAGTTAGCTCCTAGTAGCTCCTAATAGATGTCAAGGTTTCTACTTCACAACGACTGATATTGATTCATTCCCAGCCTTGAGAAATGAAGAAGGCCACCGGAAAGCAATAAAGCCTGAATTCGATTGGCAATTCAACCTTCATCAACCTCAGCAACAACAAGAAGAAGGAACTTATTTGGGCACAACACCTACGCCCTAAAGAGTTTAAGAGATTGTGACCATATTGAAATCTAACATAGAGGCTCAACATATTTTAAATAAGGATTAATCTCAGTAGTTAGAGGAATTATGACTTTCAATATAGATAGAAACAAGCCGCCATATCGAATGAATCAGGCAGGATATTATGGAATGAGTAAGTAGTTATCTATAGTTAGATGAACGAACACTACGCTCAAATACAAATAAAGTTTGTACGTAATGCACATGGTCTCTGGCCTCCTACACATGGGCGAAAATGTTGGCGAAGCGATTTCAACTCGTGGCGTAGCTACGGACGAAATCTATCAAAAGTATGGTACTCATTAGGGTATGCACTGTGTGGTCATTCATGTGACTTAGGATCCATAGGTAAGGTTTGTGACACAATTGTTAGATCTTGTATTACATTATTCTCAGAAAAATTGGAATATCTTTGCATCTACAAAATCATTATTCCATGTTATAATATAACAATCTTGAATTTATGCCTAACGATCTTGAAATTATGCCTAAACAATGAACCTGTATGAACAATTATGCCTAAACAATGAACCAAAATCAAATGGGAAGCTTGCTCTAGATGGATTTACCTACTAAGAACTCAACGAGAGAGAGAGAAATAGTAGGCCCTGCATACATAGAACAGGTTCAAGTTGGATTGGTGATACCGTCCAGAATCCCCCTGCACTAAAAAGTACATGGACAACAAGTTATAAATGTTATTCACCCTGGTAAGTATTCAATACTTAGAATGGAAATAGAAATAACTATAGCTAGCCTATCTCTCACTTGCTTTCAAAGAAATAGTTATAATGGTAGCTATCTCACCCAATGTTGTGTGTGCATCAGAGTGGAACACCAAGCGAAAAGGAAACATGCACTACCAATATCCAGTTGTTGCTTGCTTTAGGTAAGTTAGACAAGGGTATTTCATTGTCCATTGTATTAAATCCTCACATATATTTCTATATTTCTTTAAAGCTTTGGGTGGATGTAGGTTTGCAGGTTGAGGATTAGAGATGAAGTGCACAAGGAAGCTCGAAAAAGACTTTGAAAAGGTAAGTAATAGATTGATGTGAGGCAGTGAGGAGGTGGCCAAGCCCGAGGAGATGACAACGAGAGGACGAGTCCAGGTTGTCGACTTGATCACATCAGACTACCATGACCAGAGCCTCGACTGTAGTGGATGCTCACTGCAAAGCAGAGCCTGCAGAAGCCTGAATCACTCTTTGACATAATTAAGTTCCACCTCTTGGTATACCAATCATATATTTTACTTATTAAATTATTTTTTCGTGGTCTGAAAAATAATTTTGAACAAATGCCCACCACCAGGGGTATTTAGCCACATCTAATTTATATTAGCCAATTAGAAAATTGAGTCATACAATTTTAAAATTTTCAAAAAAGCTTTTCTATTTTTTGAAAATGAAATTTAATACATGATTTTAAAAAGCTCTAACAAAAATTAAAATTTCATATTAGAAGTGTGTAAAATGCACCAATTCATGTAATAAAATGTACCCACTAATTCTTGGTCAACGCGCCTTGACCGCACGGTGAAATCTATAGTCCTCGCCTTGGCCGGGGGCAGGGACTAATAAGGAAAGAGTCATAAAACAAACACACGAACAAAGACGAGGAAGAAGCAAAGGAACTAGAACTAGATTGATGAGGAGGCAATCCCCACAAGATTAAAAAGAGTGACACCCACCACGTTCTAAAGTAGTTGGTTAAAGAAAGCACCAAGGCTAGAGTGAGGGTAAGATGATACCCACAATAAAGATAATCATGAAAAAGCTAAATGGTGGGTCAAAAGACAAAGATAGTGGAAATGCACAATATCTAACTGTGCAAGGTAGGAAGTTGGTTGTAAACAAGGTTCAACAATGCAACAAGGAATTTTTCGTCTTAGAAGTAAGATTGATGATAAATGAATACATTCCATTTGATGGACTAAAACAATGACTAAATTATTTTAGTCAATTATAAGTCTAATAAGTGCTTGGCAATTACAAGTCAGGTGCTTGAGACATGTGAATTGTTTGCCTTTAAAGTCCATAAATAACATAGAACATAGTATGGGTTGGTGAAGGGATAGGGAAGGAATGAACGTATTATAAAATTTATAATAAAAAATTGTATTTATAAAATATTAGAGAATGTTTTAAATTTAAACAAACAAAGCATCTTAACTTCAAATTCAAATGGTAGCCAATTTGTCATACTTCATGTATATTTTGAATATATTAAATAATGTATATAATAAATTTTTTAAATAAAATTTAATGTTTTAATTAATTAATTCTCTAAGTATGTAATATATATCAGTTTGTTGTGAGTTGTATTGGGTTGTGAGTGGACAAAACAGAGAAACCCTTTCTTATGGNATATAACTCTTTAAGTTTTTTTTTTTTTTTCTTATCCATATTACATCTACATTTTATAGATGTAACATCTTCATGTTTAATCTCCAATTTAGTAATGTAATGTAAGTATAATGTACGGTTGTGGGCTTGACTATGTAATATATAAACATTGTATATGGTAAAATAAAATAAAATAAATGTAATGTCAGTTGCAGATAGACACAGACGAAGTCATGGAGACTGAGTTTCCACAAGAGAAGGCAGATCCAAAGGGGAATTATTCATGGGTATTAATCCAAACCCACCTTCTAAAATTACTATTGTGTATAAACCTTATAATTTCCTTTTGAGTGTATCAAAGCCCCAATCATTAAACACATGTAAAAGGGTGGTTGTGAAAAGTCACTTCACATAGTTATTCAGAGCATGGGGATGAATAGAATCAACCTTGGGGAATGTGAGAGTCAACATGCATGGGTAAAACAAAAATTCTAATGGGTATTGTAGGTAGTTTTTACATGCAATTTTTGTGACAACAAGAGAGGAGTGAGTACTTGAGCTTGAAGACAACCATAGTGGGGTTTATGGGCAGCTTGTTGGAGCTATAAGTGCATGAAGAAGTAGGTTGTTAGGCCTGTAGAGTGATATTCGTGTGTGAGAAATTTCCCTAGAGCAGTGAGCTTGTTGTTGTGAATTTCCTATTGCAACTATAAGTCCCTAGAGTCCCCAACAAAAGAGATTCCTAGCCAACTTTTGTTGGAGCCCTAGAGTGAAGGGGGAAGGCCTGAGGGATTACATGCAAAGAAGGGGGTCCCCATTCCTTGGGTTGTGCAGGTCGAGGGGAAGAGAGTTGGTGGATTGGGATAGTTGTAGGAAACATCAGTTTGTTGTGAGTTGTATTGGGTTGTGAGTGGACAAAACAGAGAAACCCTTTCTTATGGATTTGTAGCCCCGACTTGGGGGTGATTTGCTACTAAGATTTGGAGCAACAAATATACGATTGGGAGGAACATATATCCTCTACAACCAGTTGCACATCTATTGATAAAATATAGGTGTTTTTATCTCTATTTCATTGTTTTAATTATGGGTTTTATTTGTTGTGTGTATACTCTGAGTTTGAGAAATTATATGTTGTTGTGTGAATGTTAAATTTAGTTGCATTCATGTTTAAAAGTGTTGTTAGATGCATAGGCGTTTTTAGCATCACTCCATGTATTTTTATTTATTGGTATAAAAAAAAAAGTTGTTGGGTTTAGTAGTGGGGGCACTACAATGGAACTCATAATTTGTAAATATAGAAGTAGACTATATATATATATATATATATAT
>JASDQU010100419.1:157308-174738 GCA_032191745.1 Picea mariana
TATAATTTGTTATAGTCATGGTTGTTTGATGCCTGCCAAAATGGAAACCAGACCTCAGACAACATTCAAAGAACAACGTTATATTGTCCAAGAAAATCCATATGTATATGTTATAACCTAGGACCACTTATAAAGCCACCCAAGAATGAAAAAATAGAAAGACATACTAGTAAAACCTGAGATAAAACCAAAGAACAACATGGTTTACTAGGAGGTGTCCTAGCTGAAGATTTTGTGAGCCTTGGTCTTTCCCTTTGTATTGTCTTTATGTTCTTCTTCATTAATCGGGTTGGAGCTAGTTCCTGGGGATCTGAAGTGCCTATCACTTCCATTATTTCATCTTCATTGGCTATATCCCAGTCTGTCACCTTGAAGCTAATCCCAAAATCCACCTTGCATTTGACAATAAATTTGGCTTCTAGTCACCTGAGCCTATCTAAAGATTCAGCCTACCTATACTCCTTGTCCTCCATAGATAAAACAATGAAACGTTTGGCAAGCCAATAAAACTACTTTGCTCTAAATACTTTGGTATCTCTTGATGATTGTCTGCATTGTTATACAAGCCATTGATATAAATATATATTGAGTTTTACTTTCAATCCCAATACATATGATACGTCCTAAGTATGCCTATGGATGGCTTTATAAATTGCATATTGTTTGGAATCTCTTAATAGAAATGAAATATAGTTTTTTTCTCAATCTCTTATCGTAGATGGGCTTGTCATTGCCCATAAACTAGTCCACCTTGGAATCCCCTAACCTAGTGCCATCATTATGGGTGACTCGAAAGCCTCAAGCATCTTTTATGGTTCAATTGTTTTTCCAAGTTAGGGCGTACATGTGTCTATGACCATTGTGGCCAATTCCTCCTTGTCCCCACATCATGGAAGTCTACCATGATGGGGGTCACCCTGCCTTGCATTGTCAAGTTCCAAGTTGCATGGAATCTTATTAGAATTAGAGTTTTATTTCTAATATGAGAAAAAAGGATTGTGTCTTTGTTTAATCAAACTCGAGTAGTTATCTTTTTCTCTTAGGTTGATGGTCCATTGATATGTGTCGATATTTTGTTATAGGTCATTATACAAGTTCAAATGGTGAAGTAGGATGTGGTACTTCTACATTAACCTCTGGATAATTATTGGGGGGTGGGGGGAAAGGTGGAACTACTCCATGAACAAGGATCCTCCTATAATCTTTATGTATGTGCATTCCAGATAGGCTCAAGACAGTGATGAAAGCTGAGCCACAAAGCTATCTAAATCATTCAACAAAAGGAAGAGCATCACCATAACTAGCCTCACATCCCTATGACTTGTCCATTGAATGATGAATTTATGACCCTCGCTCAGCAATCTCAGAGAGTGAAACAAAACTGAGAAATGGTAGTTGGGGTGTTACTATTCTTGATTTGGGGGAGTGCTCTAGTGGAATTAGCACATTCACAACATGAGTTACTAGTCTAAAACATTATATAAAATCGTTATTAGTTATTTAATTCTTAACCTAATTTCACAAGATACCTAAAAGTAGACAAATATGAGATAAAAATAAGTTTAAGAATGTGTGACCTTTATGTTGACACAAACAATCAAGGCTTGCATTATTTATGGAAACAACCATAATCCATTGGAATCAAAGTTATGACCTTTGTGTCGAACTGCATTTTTTTAATTGATCAACCATTTGTTTAATTAAAGAGTTTATGTTAATGTAATTTTTAGAGACCGACCAGGAACTAGATGTAAGGTGGAGCATTTGGATCTATGTGCCTTGGCCTATAAATCATGATTGCACATTATTAAAGAATATGCAAGGATATAAGGCCTTTGACTTTGATGCATGGCAAGCATGGAACAATCTCATGCCTCCTC
This sequence comes from Picea mariana, assembly GCA_032191745.1. Lineage (NCBI taxonomy): Eukaryota > Viridiplantae > Streptophyta > Pinopsida > Pinales > Pinaceae > Picea > Picea mariana. The sequence goes on from JASDQU010100419.1 coordinate 159,189, forward strand.
CTTTGAGATTACATTAAAGATCTTGCTACGCCAATTTAGTGCCATCTAATTTTCATGAGGATGATGACCTTGCCTAGCCAATCAATAAAATTAGTCAATTATTACCCACTTAATCTTTGTCTAGAGAAGAAGAATAAGACAAGGATGAATGATTTACCGACGAAATTTTAAAAAGAAGTAGGAAATACACATTTATTTTTTATTTTAAATTTGTTTATGTCACTGCAAATTTTTCTTTTTCCAAATGATATTCATTTAACGGAATTAGATTCTTAGTGAACCTCAGTGAGGAGAATTGGCAACAATCTTGGGTTCTTATGGGTGAGACCAATGTTGAAACCCCATTAGGGACATGTTTAAGTAATCACATCAAAAAAATGTTGTACTTTGCACTGTGTTAATGTGGCGTGGGGTTCATATCTCCTCATGAAAAATAAAGAAGATTTTATACCCAAAAAATGGGCATTACACTCGTTGACCTCTAATTGTAATCCCACTTGGTGGAAGCATTGTGAAATCCATTGCCAATTGGTGTAACTAATTTTCGATCAAGTAGATCCTTGATCTCTTGGATCTATAGATGCTACAATTCCACCTTTCCTTGGAATTGACATTGTTATTGATAGTGTACAAGGAAATTTGACAAATAACATTGTGCCAAAGAATATATTATTATAGTTGATGGTCTCCCTCTCGAGTGACTAGCTGGTGGAGTTGTTGGATTAAACAAAAAGGAGAAGGGATTAAGTGTTAAAATTTTCAACATGCTCTAAATACCATGTTGAAATCTCAATTCCCAAAACCTAAATAGATTATTACCTTGTGTATTTCCTTGCTTGTAATCAAATCATAGCACACAAAATAAAATATAATAGCTAGAAATAAAACAATGGAAGCAAAAATATGGAAACCAAACTTCACACAACACACAAAAAAATTGCCCCTTCAAAATCAACTTTTTCATTCAAATAACTTCTAAGCTTATAAGGGGCTCCCAAACTGGCAAAACTGCCCACTAAGAATAGAAACAGAAAAGTACAACAAAACCTGGTAGCTTGATTTGCTGGATTTCGTCGTTGTACAACCTTGCAACTACGACCTGTAGGAATTGTACGTGCATGTCGCGACCTATACAACATGTATGTACGTGACATGTTGCACTTGAAACTTGCGTATGTATGTGCCCTTATGCACTTGCGGGTTGCATATGTATGCATCGTTCTACACCTGTGGCCCATGTATGTACACACCCTTCTGCACCTGTGGCCCATGTATGTACATGCCCTTCTGCACATGTGGCCTGCATATGTATGCATCCTTTTGTACCTGCAACTTACGTATGTACACACCCTTCTGCACCTGCGACCCATGTACGTACGTGCCCTGTTGTACCTGCGACCCACTTATGACACTCTTTGCGACTCTTGTATGACCCGATCTGCAGTTGTACATGTTGTTTTTGTTTCACACTTGCTTCCTTCTCTTTTGGAATGAACTGATCTCTAGATTAAATTCCTTCTTTACCTATATAAGATCTCCTTGGGCCAAAATCCTTCTTTTCTCTCTCCCTATGAGTCACTGACTCCAATAAATGTCTCCAAGATTGTGTGTCTCCCCCCCTCACCTAGCCTTGCTTTTATCATCTCCAGTTGAACCCTAACCCTAATCTCCAAAGCAATCAACAGTTGAGATAAGATCTCACCTCACTTGAGATCAATGACTAAGATTAATTTAATTCACTAACGCTAATAACTTTAGCATTTCATTAAATTAAACTCAATTAATTCATAAAAGCACTTTAATTTAATAATTTATTTAATTAAAGTAAATTAATATGGTAGAATGCTTTGGATGACTTCCACACGTTTAGACACTTAGACGTGTCCAAAAGTGACTGTCTGATGCTACAAACATCAACACTCCCTCTTAGCGAGGAAGGTACTCCTACCACCTGGAAAGGGTTGTCCCTCCAAGAGTTGGACTGTGTTTTGAAAGGAAAAACACAGTCCAACTCTTCCCTCAAGGCAATTTTTCTAGGTATGGTTGCTTTACTTTCCATCCATGATGGTCCCTCTGTATTATGAATCGATTTGTTGGCTCAGGATTGCATGAGTTTTGTGTTTTTCTTGAGTTTTGACTGTGTATCAGTGTTGTGCTTACAGTTTTCTCTGTGAATATTCTGGAATGTTGGCGTTTTAAAAGAAAGAAATGGATTTTATTGCTTTGTAAAGCCTGTGCATTGGTTAAAAAATGTCGTTCAACTTGGGTTTTTATTCTGGTTCTCTGTGGAAAATGATGACAATGGGTAACAAGCTATGAGTTTTTATTGCATGGGTTTTTACCACTAGTCTGGGTATTAGTTGTTGTCACCCCTTTTCGTCTCGGTCATTGTTATGATTCTATCCTCTAGGTTGCAATTCAACTGTCGACAATGGCACTGTTCCTTCTTTGTTTGACTGAGCCCCGAGATATTGTTTGTTATGGATTTTTCTTCACTGTCACTATTGTCGAAAGCATTGCACAGTCGAATCTTTGTATTGCCCAGAACCTTGAATGGAAGCCTGTATATGTGTCGAGTAGCCACGGGTTGTGTTCTGACGTCCTTTCCACAGTGTTTATAAAAATTCAAACCTCTTGTTATTATTAGAGGTCGCTGACTACTATGTTTATTACCCTCACTGTCAAGTTTCTGGATTATAAGTTAAACGACTATGGTGATTTTAAAAGAGCATGGGCTCTTTGTTCTTCCAAGACTCATCTTGATTACCTGTGGTTGCTTCTCTGTGATAACTTCTGTTAAGAGGAAAAAGGGTCACGGGCTCTCTGTGTTTCGAAGACTCTCCCTTGAATGAGACAAACTCTCGTTACTTCTCTGCAATAAATTTTTTAAAAGGAGTATGAGATATCTCTGGTTTCGAAGATCGTCTCCTGATCGAGCCTCTGTTATTACATCTTTGTGATAAATTTGTTTGGAAAAGAAAAGGGTATGGGTTATTTACAGCCCTGAGGACTTTCCTTTTGGTCGATTTGTGGTTCTTCCATCCATTTTTGTGTTAAACCCTAGCACGATCATGGTCCCATTTAAGTTTAAAAGGCATATGTGTGTGATTGGTTCATCAAACATGATCTTGGTCGTGCCAAGATTAAAGGAGACACATGTGTATGATATGGTTTTGTTCTCCTCGTGCATTATATGGCTCTTTCAATTGTTGGGTAATCCCTTTAAAGGAAGTCTGTACATGTTTAATGTACACGAATCTCAGGGTCAAGGTTACATGTTCTTTGATGAAATGTTGCTTTCGAATCAGGATTTGTGTCGATTATATTGTTGAATACATGTGTGTGATTAAATCGGGACCAATTATTGTTTTGATGACAATGGATTGTGTCAATCAATGTTCGAAAGTCGATTGTTGGTGGTAAATATTGGGCCTATTATTATTTTATTGCAAGGGATGAATATTGGATATGGATAATTGGAATCATTGTGCATATTATATATATATATTTTTTAAAGAAAAGGTTAACATTGGAGCAGGCGGGACTGTGGTTCAAATGGTTATGATGTTGGCAACGATGTTAATATGATGTTGCATAGATATGGTATAAGATGCAAAGATTGATATAATTGAAGAATTATGGGCAATTGGATTGTTTTTATTTTTATTATTATTATTATTGAAGTTAGTAAGCAATATGTCTGCAATTAAGGGACAGTTAAATAATTTTGGTTTTAAAAGTGGATGCTTGTTGGATTGTGATTGGAACAGAGATATGGTTGCTGTTTGATTTAATTTATTTTTTATGAACAATATATGTATTATTCCCTCTCATACTATCATTTTTTCTCTCATTATACTCCCCTCACGATCCCATTTTCATTTTTACATGCCCTGTTCTCTAAAATAAGTTAAAAACCATGTATGGCAGTGGTAAAAAGATGACACATAAATAGGTGGCAACTGGTATATTTTGTTATTGATTGCACAATCAGTTATTTAATGAATTGTTGAGCAATACTCATGTTCTTACTCCCTTTCATACTACCACTTTTTCGCTCATTGCAATCCCTCCAGATATCCCATGAACCCTATTTCACTCCCTGCTCATTTGGCAATTATTAAATAATTTTTATGGATTGAATTGCATGGGTCTTATGTCAATTTATGAGCCAAACTTTGTTTCAAATAAAGAGAATGTCATGTATGGTATGTTAAGGGCTAGTTGCTAATAAATTGTTGCATACAGGATGAGTTTCTTCAGCAGAGGCAATCATGTCAGAAACAATAGGGGAAGAGGTAATTGGAACAGAGGGCTTACAAGGCCCATATTCTTAATTCATTTTTATGCATATCTTCAGAAGTTAAACCAATTTTTTCAAGCTGGGTTCTTCAATTGGATTGGGAAAGGGATAATTCATCCTAGACCAAAGAGGCCTCCCTTCCACCCCTAAAATATCTCTGGTATCCATGTGCCTCCCCATGTATCTATGCAACTAGAAGTTCTTGAAAATGATGGAAGGGAGGAGATTGTTCATCTGACAGTCTCCCACCATCGTGGTTGGCCCAACTTGTCATTACCTCTTCCTCCTCCACCTGTAAACCCAAATGCTCAAATTTCCTCTGCACACTCACTTGTTCAGTCCTCCCATGCTAGCAAATGACTTAAAACCGAGGCTCCCCATGTGCAAGACAAAGGTAAAGTTGTTGCTTCCCCCTCATCTCCTTCAAGTGACTCAGGAAAATCAGTGTCCCCCCGTATGCACCTAAGGGACGATTGTTCCCATGTTATTAGTGAGATTAAGCCTCAAGGTTCAAATCAACCTAAGACTAATTCTGGGAAATCCAAAGGGGACAACAATGACAGAAGAAGGATTGCCTCTCAAAGTGGTAAATATGGATTTTGATTTATGTGTTTATGGTTGATTTGTTGAAGAAAATGGATTGCAGAAAGTTTTGGACAACAAACTATTTTTTGGATAATGTGGATATTTACATGTTTTGGATATAATTTGAAATATTTCTGATATTTAAATTTCAAATTTTGGAAAGCTTTATGGGAGTTATAAGGAGACATGTGTTTAATTGGTTGTCTAATTGTGTTTATTTTTGTAAAGAAATAAAAGGGAGTCACAAGGGGTCCCACCTCCTTAGTTATTATTTAATGAAGACCCTTAATTATTATTAGTATTATTACTTCCCCTAAACTAAAATTAGTTAAGTTTAATTAACTTAACTAAACGAGGTAGTTGAACTACTTCAACTGATTAGGAATGCATTAAAGCCATATGAGAAGGAAGAACAAGAGGAAAATAGAAGGAGAAAGCAATACTAAGGTTTGCTCATTTGTTTTCATGGGATAGTTCACTTTTCATTCATTCTTCAATTCATTAAAGGCCTAATTCTCTTTTTGACAGTAGGGTCCTATTGTAGACAACAAGGTTCAAAGTTGAACCATATCATTCAAATGTTTGTTTCAGAGGTGTTGATCTATCTTTGATAGTCTGTGTATACTTGTCTGTTTATGGATTGAGTTTCATAACTGATAAAGGATATTGTGCATAGTCAAGTTGGCAGGAGTATGTGGCAAGCTGATCCATATTTTAAAGTTCAGTTTTTACTTCTTGTCAGAGTCCTTTTGTATGATTTTCATCGGGGGTATCTAAGTTTGACCTTGGTCCACGCCCTCACAGGGATTTTTGTAAAGAGAAAGATACTTTTGATTTCTTAGAATGAAATAAAGCGATTGCTATTCTGTCTCATTTGTGTTAATCTGTGACTTGGTTACTTTTGCTTTTGATCTCCACATTTATTTTCTGCAATCTGTATATTTTTATAAAATTATATAAAAATTTCATATTTTCCAACAATCTTTTCATTTAAAAAATCAGCCTAAGCCCTTGTAATTAATACTTGTGGATTGGGAAATACTTTTTGAGGCTATAAAACATAGGGTGATATTCCCGACTATCTTGCCTTAGTCAGGCAAGATTCAAAAATGCTTGAGTAAGATAATTCATATCTTTTCCTCAACACACACCCTCTTCACATGTCTTGCGGATCAACACTAAACTCTGGGAGACCAGTGATAACCTCCCCCAGAATCGACAATGCCCTATAATGCAGGTGTCTCGTCCTCTTGTTCCATAACTCACACGAGTTGTCACTGCCATGTACCAAGGTCATCTGAACATGCTTTCCCTTCAACTTGTATAACTTACCCTCTCTAACCCCAATGCTCACTATTGTGTTTGGGATAGCTCCCTTTGGACATGTGAGTACTTTCCCTTTCTTGAACGTGACGACAAAACCATTGTCCTCCATAACTAATACTAAGAGCGAATTCTTCTTCAATCCTGGTACATATAGCACATCCTTGGCCTCAAATGAACCTCCTGACTCAATATGGAACAAGATTTTTCCCTCTCCCTTAACTACATACTTCACATCACCACCAAGCTCCACATGGATCCTCGAGTCCTTCTCCATCATAATACTGAATATCTTGTGTGCCTATGTCATATGACGTGATGTACCATTGTCTAAGTACCACACACTCCAGGTGACAATGCTAGTAGAATAGCAGGAGATTAGTGTGAATTCCTCAAACTTCGTTGCTAACTCATCCACCTGAGTTTTTGTTGATGTTGTTGCCTACTGTGATTTTCCTTGCCCCTTCTTATTCTTTGGACACTGAGATGCATAATTCCTATTCTTGTGTAAAATGAAACACTTGAGCTTGTTTGAGTTCTTATGCTTTCCCAATAGTCAGGTTTCCCCCTCACTGTTACCCTTCGAACCCTTTGCTTTCCCCTTCTTGGCCCAACTAACCATGGTAGGGTTCTCTTCTCCATTTCCTTGCTTATTGGCTTTAGAATCCTCCTGAGTCTCTTCCTGGATGCAATCATCCTAAATCCTCTCCCAATTGGCATGTTTCTCTCGAGTGCAAACTCCCTTAACAAATGGTTTCCATGGCTTGGTGAACCCATTCAATGCCACATTTACAAGTTCTACGTCATCCACTTTCTCCCCAATGGCTACAAGTTGATCATGTGTCTGGGTGATCCTTGTGAAGTAATTGGTAACATTGTCAGAACTTGACATCTGGATGGATCTGAGCTTGTTTCTTAGGATCATATTCATGTTCAAGTTCTCACTCTAGAACAAATCCACAAGAGCCTTGAAAATCTCTCTTGCAAACTACTTCTTTGTCATGTGAGGGATCAAATGATCCTTCACCAGATCCATGATCACTCTTTAGGATTTGATTTCCTTCTTCTCATGAGCCGCTAACTGAGTTGCATTTGTTGGTGGAGGAACAACCTTCTCTACAATCTCCCAAAGGTCACGTTCCTTCAAAAGCAAGGTTACCCTTGCCTTTGAGGGCAGGAAGTTAGATGCTCCATCCAACCGATATTCAAACCTAAGACTGGTTGCTACCATTACTAGATCTGCACAAAAATAACTGTCGTGTGCCCATTCCTTCAAGCACCCACAAGAATCTCACCATTTTATTATAGATCTACATATATCTCCTTGTATATATAGCATATCTGCCACACAAATTGTTGCAAATCTGAAATTTGTCTCCCTCTAAGAGTACAAGCTCTTATACCATGTTAAAATTTTCAACGCTCTCTTAATACTATGTTGAAATTCCAATTCCCAACACCTAGATAGATTATTACCTTGTTTATTTCCTTGCTTGCAATCAAATCATAGCACACATAATAAAATATATGGGTTGGAAATAAAAAAATCAAAGAAAAATATGGAAACCAAACTTCACACAACACACGAAAAATTTTCCCCTTCAAAATCAACTTTTCATTCAAATAACCTCCAAGCTTACAAGGGGATCCCAAACTGGGAAAACTTCTCTTTGAGAATAGAAACAAAAAAGTACAACAAAACTTGTCAGCCTAATCCGTTGCACAACACTTCTGCCATTGATGTACGACCCTACAACTGTGAACTGTACCTGCCTATCTCGACCTATACAATGTGTATGTACATGCCCTACTGCACCTGTGGCTTGCGTATGTACGCGCCCTTATGCACTTGTGGCCCACATATGTGTGCGCCCTTCTACAGCTGTGACCCGTGTATGTACACACCCTTTTGCACTTGCGACCCACACATGTACAAACCTTGTTGTACCTACGACTCTTGTACAACCCGATACGTGGTTGTACCTCCTACTGCTATTGCACACTTGCTTCCTTCTCCTTTTGACTAAACTGATCTCTTGATGAAAGTCCTTCTTCACCTATCCGATATCTCCTCCAGTAAAAGTCCTTATTTTCTCTCTCCTTGTGAGTAACTGACTCCATTAAATGTCTCCAAGATTGTATGTCTCCCCCCTTCACCTGACCTTGCTTTTATAATCTTGAGTTGAACCTTAACCCTAATATCAAAAGTGATCAACAGTTGAGATTAGATCTCAACTCACTTGAGATAAATGACTAAGATAAATTTAATTCACTAATGCTAATGAGTTTAGCATTTCATTAAATTGAACTGAATTAATTAATAAAAGCACTTTACTTTAATAATTAATTTAATTAAAGTAAATTACTAAGGTAGAAGGCTATGGATGACTTCCATGCATCTAGACACTTAAACCCGTGCGAAAGTACTTGTTTGATACTAAAAACATCATCAGTAAGTTCCCTTTAACAAGTTGAATGGTAAAATGCAATCAATATTTTCTTTGGAGCTCACTAAGCAAGTATGAAATGAGATAAAGAAATAAAGGGAAAAGAAGGACAACTTTTCAAATTACATGATCTTCCACCTAAAGAATCATAAAAATGATGTCCCATCGATGAAGATTGGAAATTTGCCAAGACAAGACCTAGATATCACAATAATTAAGCTTTTTCAACAAAGCTTTAAACATGTTTAATAAGTTATTATGTTTTGGGAAATCATTTTTTGGATCAACTACATATTTATTCACATTGTCAGATGTTGGAAAAAAAAAGGATGTGGGATGTAAGTCCCTCTCGACAAATTGAATGGTCAAATGGAATCAATATTTTCTTTGAAGTTCATTGAGTAAGGATGAAATTAGATAAAGAAAAAGAAGGAAAACTCTTCATAATATATGATCTTCCAACTAGAGTATCATAAAATGATACTCCTTGGTGAATATTAAAAATTCACCAAGACAAAACCTAGACATCACATCCTTTGAGGTTTTTTGACAAGGTTTAAATAGGTTGTTTCATAAGCTAGTATGTTTTGGAAAATGGTTATTTGGATCAACTACATTTTAATTCACGTTGTCGCCATTTTGATCAAATCATCAACAACATGAATGAAATTGTGATTTGATCCATAAAATAAATTCCCAAAACATGAGACACTTTACAAAAGTCTAAAAACCATGAAAGCTAATATATATTATTCTCCACCTCCTCGTAGAACAAGTCTAATGGTCATTTCTTCCATATCGAATAGTGTTTTACAAGAGAAAAGTTGTATGCTTTGAATACAATCTTGTACATTATTTTATTTTTTATATAATTTTATATACTTATGAAAACAAATATCGCATGCTTTTTATATTTCATTTGTCCTTTAGATACTTGTGAATCTTGGATTTAGATGATTTATGTTTTTATATTGTTTTGAAAAATAAGAAAATATTCTATATATCGGCTTTAAGGTGTAAGTCTCTAGATTAATTTGGTAGCATCACCTCTCATTTTAAACTAACGTCACTTGAAGGTGTTTATGTGCTTTTTGAGTCTCCTTCCTTATGATTGTTGTCTGTGTGATGTCTTCTTAAGTGCAAGCTTACTTAAAATGTCAAAGTGGCATATTCCTTACACATAATTACATGATTGGAAAAACACGTGCAAAGATTGGACATTTTGCATAAGCTTATCTAGAATTGTTCAAGCCAAACCATTGACACCACACAAATTTTATCTATTTGATCGTCGACAGTTAGGATGGGAAATCTACGATCTTATTTCAACTTCCTTTATAGTAGTTATTGATAATGTTAATAGATTTCAAATAAGTCTTCCACTTCATATGCCATTTATTCTCAATTGTGATTTTTGTCCAGAGAAACTAGAGAAGCTTGTGGTCATCATGAATGATAATCTCTTTAGTGATAGAGTGATGTCATCAATGCATGCATCTCTCAATTATACACCAAGTAATTCAAAAATAATCATTGAAAATGTAATGAACCCCTGCTTGCAAAACCCACGTAAATTTTTTTTTGACACAACAAAAGTAAGAGCATGAACATGCTAATCTATCCATGCAAATGACAACATATCTAAAACCAAAATGGAACCATTCAAGCACATAGCAACACCATTCAAAGTTAAATTATATACATAGCGAAATTAACATTTAAAACACAAAAAAAACTTATCTTCAAGTTGTTGAACCAACTGGCTGTGTACAGGGGACAATCCTCCCAACCATAGGCTTGTTGTTCCAAATCTCAACAATAAGCCACCCCCGAGATGGGGCTACGAGTCTAGAAGGAGGTATCTCCCTCTTAGCTTTCCACTCTCCATAATTAAGCAACCCAATACATAGGTTCTACTCCACAATGAATTCTAGTGCACCAACTCTCTCTTTCCCCTCAACCCGCACAACCAAAGGAATGGGATCCCCCTTCACTGCACATAGTCCCTCAAGCCTTCTCACTCCCCTCCTGGGCTCCAACATACTCAGTTAGCTAGGAAATATCATGACTAGGGACTCTAGGAATTCTCTATTGTTCCAGGAGTGTTCACATAGAATTCTCAAGGCTCTTGAGTCATTTCCTCAACAAGAAATGTCACTCACAGGCATACAACCTTCATAACAGACATACGACCTCGTTTTTAGCATATAACTCAGCCCAACAATGGCTATCCTTAAGCATAGCATGACTAGTGCTATTTTGGCAACACTTGACCCTCCTCTTGCTCTCTAAAACCCACATGAAAAACTGCCTCAAGAATGAACTCGAATTTGCTTTTGTTCTCATGCAAGATTGACTCACACGTTTCCCAAAAAGTAGTTGTACTTACACCATGCTATCATAAATGGGTAAGTTGACCTTTCCTGCCTACCACTATTACATCACTTTAATATCTCTTTCGATATTTCAAAGGTGGATAAACATTAATAATGACATAGATGAATTAATATAAAATGGTAACCCCTTGGACCCCCTTTTTATCCCCTTCTCTGGTGGAATCATAGCCCCCTGTCATTACCGTCCCGCTTGTATCGCAACCAACTATTATTTTTTATCATTTATTTTAATGTACCAAATGCATAACTCCACCCTTGGCCATTATTAATCAATACAACTCTTTAACCCACATATCGTCTGACCAACCTAAATCACATTTATACAATTACATTATAATTGTGGGGATTAAAACTGAGGATATTACATAAAATGTCTTGGAGTGGTATGTGATGAGTCTTTGGCGTTGCACCAAAATTGTGATCACGACATATCTGAATGCATCCACTTCAATATCAAATAATTTTTAAGTGTGATATAAGGCAAGGATAAGAGAAACTACATCTCAACACTTGATCTTTTTGAATGCTTTGCCTCATGCAATATCCTAACTAAAATCAACTTGGTCACACATAAATGCATTAAGTGGGTATATGCTCTGGGAAAAGTGTAAGATAAACTTATGGATATACTTTTTCATTCCCATGAAACTTTGTAAGCTATGGATTTTTGTTGGTTGTGGTCAATTTTTTTTTCCTCAGAAAAAAAGCGTAATTTTCATTATGATTATCAAAATTACATTTTGTAGATACAACCCTGGTGTATTCTTATGATATAGTTGTTAATATTATGGTAGCTGCGGGAGGTATTTACCTCTACATGTGAACCTGACGAGAATAGAAGACTTTGGGAAGAAAGAGAAACCCTAATGAATTGGCTAATAACCCTAGAAGCCTTGTCGGCTCAAGAATATAATTTATATTAGGCTATTAGCCTCCAAGAGAAGAAGTTGGCCAAAATTAATAATAATATACTGAACAGACACATACCCAGAAGGAGAAGTCGACCCCGGTAAACTGGCATGATTACTATAAATACAGGGCGTCGGTTTTTCATTTGTCACATCTCAGGACTGCAGTTTTCCCAGTTGGTGCGCACTGCAGTTGCAGCTGGTGCACAGGTTTGGAGGAGGGTTGTAGGTGCAGCTGCAGCAGCAGCAACAAGTTTCAGTATTTGTCTTGGATATCTCTTGGCTAGGGTTTGGACTATCTGATCAGCTTTTTGTGATGCGCTATCCTTGGAGAGAGATGCGCTGCTCTTTGTTTGGCTATCTAGCCTAGGGTTTGCTTCTGGAGGAATTCTCAGGTCAAGGTTAAGGTGCTCGGAGGGAGGCTTCGGCCTGTGGTTGGGTGACGAGGGTATCGTCAATGGTAAAACGAGTACACCATCTTATATATTCTAACAGGTTATGGGCCCACACCCCCTCAGTCAGCCTAAAACGCTGGAAGGAAACATAGCCGCTAAATATTGAGCTCGTTGAGGAACTGTCGTTAGGGTTACTAGCAGGAGCAGCTTCCAAAAGCACTGCAGCTAGGGTTACCAGCAGAAGCAGTTGCAGAAACCCTAAACCTCTTGTTGAGGCACCTTAAGTGACGAGATTGACATAATCTCCAGACAGATCAGTGTGCCCTAGCCCAGTGCATCTCCTGGTACTCTTAGAAGGCCAAGACGTGAAGTTTGGATTTCTGGTCAAATCTAGGGTTTGACCAAGTCAAGCAAGCCATGATGAACTCTATGAAGTCTGAGAACAAGCTAGAAGGAGCCTCCAACTTTAGAGCATGGAAGACAAGGATTGACCTCATCCTTGCTAAGAATAAAGTGTTGGACATTGTGAAAGGAAAGATTGTGAAGCTAGAGTTTACAGAAGGAGAAGAGAAGGAACCGCAGAACGTTGCAGCTATGGAGAAGTTCAAATATGTTGACATCAATGACATGAGTATCATAGTGGATTCCATAAAAGACCACTTGATACCCTACATCTCCCATCTTGACTCATCGAAGAAGATGTATGATGTCCTAACTAATCTCTTCTCAGTCAGAAACATTGGACAAGTTATGAGTCTGAAGAATGAGCTTCGTGACATGAAGATGAATGATGACGATAGCATAACATCCTACTTTGTAAGGATCTCCCAGCTAAGATATCAACTACAAGCTATTGAAGAGATCACTTCAGAAAAGGAATTCGTGAACATAGTACTCAATGGTCTTCCCAAGACATGGGATGCATTTGCCGCAAGCATAAATACAAGGAAGGAGTACCCGACATTTGAAGAAATTTGGACTTGCTGTGCTCAAGAAGAATCAAGGATCAATGCAAAAGAGAAACCTCAAAATAAGTACGATGATCAAGCCTTCACAGCAATATTCAAGAACTTCAGAAACAAAAAGAAGTTCGGTTCAAGGAAGAAGCCAAATCAAGAGAAAGACATTTCAGAAATACAATGCTTCAACTGTCAGAAGTACGGTCACTGCAGGAATCAGTGTCCCGAGCTAAAGAAAAAGAAGAAGAAACACGAAGCATCGATTGCCAAAGAAAAGGAATCGACAAAGAAGACTAAGCAGGATGAAAGAGATTTCTTCTACTAAAAGGTAACAACACTCTTCTTATTTTCTTGTACATATCTTGTATATCTATCTCTTGGAAGATAATGTGTTCCAAGAAGAACTATACCTATGGAAGAACAACAAGATAAGAATGAATATCATTAGACAATACATATGAAAGGATGAAATACAAATCATGTGGAAGACATTACAAGATAATATCGAAATCAGAATCAATCCTGAAGAGACTTAGAAATCAGACATCAAGAGAAATTGGGGAAAGACTTATGATGACAACTAAGACGGAAGCATGGACTTTGTTAAGACAAGAAAGCCAATTATATATTGACAATAAGGTTGCAGATGGAAGCGTGGACTCTATTATATATTGCAGAAGACAACAAGGACGGAGACAAAAGCATGGACTCAGTCAGACGAAGGGAGCAGATTATATGCACCTATACATGAAGCAAGGATTAGGAGGGAGCTAATCCTATGATCCATTGAAGATGATGAAATACATATATCTATGGTAGCATCCATGAAAAGACAGTACGTGTTCAGCTGAACTGCAGAAGAAGACCTTTTTCGAAGAGAAGCCTTAAAGTATTCATGGTTGTCCATCCAGATCCGTGAACCGATGATGAAGGTAAGAAGTGGAATCTCTAGGGCATGGAATCTATAAGAAACTCCATGGACCCAAGAGCTAAAGAAAAACATGAAGAAGAACATGAAGATTCCAAGAAAGAAGTCTGAACAACCAGTCATTGTATCAAGAATCACAAGATTACTGGCCTAATATGAACTCACTAAAAGCAATCAAGCAGAAGAACCGAAAGTCGTGATGAAGAACTGTGTATGGAAAAATTATGAATGAAAGCATTGCAAGATCCAGAACCAAAGGTTCTCCCAGATGGAGGAAGAAGATTATGATGATTGATTATTCTAGTACACCAGACTTATCTCTATATAAGTCATTATATTATCTGCAAGATCCATGAGTCAGAATTCTACATCAGATGAATGCAAAGAATGTTTTCCAGAATAAATTGAGTAAAGAGCGCATGCAGAGCAATCTCAAGACTTTGAGGCATACCAGAAAGATACTCCTGTATGCAGATAAGAAGAAGACAACTTGGTGGAGAACCTCCAGTGCACAACAAAAGCGTGGTGAAGATTTCCTATAACATCAAGATGACTACTCAGAAGATCAGATCTCATGATGACAGAAGAAGTACCACATGGATATGTTCCAGTTCTCCAACTATGATATACTCTATTGTTCAGATCCATATGAAGCCTTCACAATATTCCAGACTAAAGTACAAGAATTACATTATCCATGATGAAATCCAGAAAGGAGAAAGTGATTCTCCAATACATATCTCCACAGATGAGCAGACAAGCATACATTTTGGTAAAGCCCATATTCAACATGAAAGAACTTGCATACTCAAGCTAGAGCTCGTGGAAATAACTCTATTAATCGGAAGGGAAGACTCTCCAAGCTAGAAGAAGGTACGCAAACATTTATTTTTGTGATTGAAATAACTCTCCAGTTAGGAGGGAGCATTTATCTTTGTAATAGTCCAGATTGGACAGATGCTTTCTTGTTCGGAAAGTGGATTGAGATTTCTGACGGACAGTGGCTTCCCATTGTAGTTAACATGGGAGGTAGATTGATTGTTGACGTATCATAGACAACGACTTCCCATTATGGGGAGTGGTCTAGGACAGTCATTCTTCTTGGTAGTTACTCTGAGTAGTGGTCAAGTAGAATGGTCCGCCTCACTGGGCAGTCATTCTTTCGAAGTTCACAATTGTGAGCAGTTTTGAAGAATCGTCTGTTTGGAGGTTGATGCAGGACAGACATTCCTCGAGGGCAGACTCATTCTGTCCAGGATACACTTTGTTTAGTGTCGGAGGAATGGCCCAGGGTGGGGAATGGTCC
>JASDQU010100419.1:183553-203449 GCA_032191745.1 Picea mariana
TTGCAAGCTGCAACTTGCTGAGAGCACCAACTCTCTGTTTTCTCTAGCACCCACTAGAAGGAAGCACCAACTCCTTGGTTTCTCTAGCACCAACTGGAAGGAAGCACCAATTCCCTGGTTTCTCTAGCACCAACTAGAAGGAAGCCCCAACTCCCTGGTTTCTCTAGCACCAACTAGAAGGAAGCACCCACTTGAACCTCTTACTTCACCAGTCCTCCCTAGCACCTCCCTACCACCCTGGTTTATGAATATGAATTACTGAAACTTATTACAGTGATATAGTGTTCAACAACAACTTACCAGTCTCCTCACTGTTCTGCAAGATTTTGCTGCTCTATCTTCCTCACTGTCTTTCTGCATGCATCCATTCCATTTTCTGTTCTTCTGCCTCTTGTGCTTTCTACACCATTCCCTTTCAATGCACCTTTTGTCTTCTGTCCATTTCACCTGCTGCACGCCCCTCCTTCTTCACACCTTAATCCCTGATAACAACAACAACTCCATCTCTTCTTTATTCTTCATACTTATAGTCTCTGTCTTCCTTGTGCATGCTATGTCGCCATGCTTCTGCATGCTCCCTCCATCTCGAGTGCTCTGCCTGATCATCATCACAACTCTTCAGGTTCTCTCGCTCGTTTTTCTCATGCATCCATCATCACTGGGTGTTATGTGGAGATTCCTCAGCTTCTCTGGCAGTTGAGACTCTTCGTCTTCTATGTCATAGACGAGCTCATCCTCTGGTAGAAACCATCATTTGTTTCTAGTAGTTATATTGTGAAGTGCAACAATAGCCCTCCGATTTGATTCAATTTCATCTGCACCATTGGATGACTTTCATTAGTCTTGCATTCATTTCGGCATTTCACTCTTCGGTATTTTGGGATCACCGTGGTGGAGGATTTTAGTAATCTCCATTTCCCGACCCCCGAAACTCCGAAAAGGAGCTAGTCTCACTAATTCCTTCCCCCATCTTTCACCGATGTGACCAAAGGTTGCGACCTCTAGCTGAGCCTAACCGTGTTTCGCATTTCGGCTTTTCGGCAATTTGACATTCGTGTGATCAAGTGTCTCGACACTCCATGTCGCGATCCCCAAAATGGAGCTTGGTTTCTCTAGCTCTTTCCTCTATCTCTCTCCGATGTGACCAATGGATGTGACCATAGCTTTATTCAAAAGCTGCATTTCGCAATTTCGCGTTTCGACACTTTGGCATTCCTGTGGCGATGTGTTCTTGATGATCCGTGTCCCGGTATCTGAAGCTCCGAAATGGAGCTTGGTTGCACTAGCTCCGATCATTTCGGCAATTCGCATTTCAGCCTTTCGCGATTCTTGTGATGAAGAGTCCCGTCACTTAACTCTTTCAACTTCTGGTATCCGAAGCTCCGAAATGGAGTCGGATCAATGGTTCACACCCTTGATGATTCGACGGTTATTCTCTGCCCCGAGACTTCATCCTTCGGGACTTTGGGGGAGTGATAGTGATAAAACTCCCGAAGCAAAAACTCTCAGAGTGAGGTCAGTCTTGCGTCACTTGATGACATGTCGTGACCCGAGTGGCTGCCACGTGTCACTCAGAATTGTGAATTCCAGTGGTCTGAAATGCCAAATCAACTTGACACTTGTCGTTGTCTGATCATGCCACGTGTCATGGTCTTCCACCTGTCCTTTCTGACGTGGTCTGCCACATTCACTTTCTGGAACTGTCGGCCCAGATCACTTCGTGATTTCACATATTGTGATTTCGGGTTTCGCGACTTCGGTACTCCTTATGATGAGAGTCTTTGTCATTTCCATCTCTCGATACCCAACACTCCAAGTGATGCGCATGTTTCGCGATTTCGGGGTTTCGCATTTTGCGACTTTGAGACTCCTATTGATGTGAGTCTCTGACATCTCCTGGTAACTGAAATTCCGGCATCCAAAACTTCGAGCGATGCCCTTATTTCGCGATTTCGGGGTTTCACATTTCGACACTTTGAGACTCCTGATGTTGAGAGTCTCTGACTTCTCCATCTCTCGGTAACCGAAATCAACCTCCTTTCGGGATTTCATACCCCGCTTCACCTGGGTCGTTAAAGAGCTTGCAGGTTCTTCTGGATCCAATGCCGGTCGGACCTTGGGCTCAGATTTGACATTCATCGGGAATTCCCAATGGGATCCATCGCTGCATACTCTGATCTTGTCGAGCTTGCTCTGCAGCGTCTACCCAAAATAATCCATCATTGTTGTACTTGCCATCAATGACAAGCTGCCTGTAAAACATGCCAACAATCTCCTCCTTTGGCATTGATGGCAACAAAGGCATTCGTACCTGTTTTTTTCTCCCTCTTTGACATCAATGTCAAATAAAACATGCTCCCCCTGAGCTGTTGCAGTATTTTTAGGAGGTATCAGTTATGCAATTAATACAAGACTCCCCCTAACAGGATGGACTCTCTTAGGTGTGAGACGAGATGACACCCAACTTCTGTCTGAGATATTCAAAAGGGGTCTTAGCTAGAGGTTTAGTAAAGATGTCTGTTATTTGTTATGTGGTTGGAATGTACTGAACTTGAACAACCTGATTGGTGACTTGCTCTCTGAGTGGAATACAGGATTCTTAGACACACTGATGGCACTAGTGTTATCACAATGAATTGGGATCGGTGCAACATATTTTACCTCCAAGTTTGCAAGTGTCTGAATCATCTATAATACCCGAGTGCAACAGGTAGCAACAACAATGTACTCTGCCTTTGTGGTTGATAAAGAAATGGAACCTTGATTTTTACTAAGCCATGCTACTAATGAGTCACCCAAGAAGAATGCTCCTCCACTGGTGCTTTTTCTCTCATCAACACAATTTGCCCAATTTGCATCTAAATAAGCAGTTAACTGAAAATTCTGATTTTTGGGATACCACAGACCATAAGTCATTGTTTCTTTCAGATACATGAATATCCTTTTGACAGCTAGTAAATGACTTTGTTTAGGGGCAGACTGATATCTTCCTACCATTCCTACAACATGCATTATGTCTGGACAAGATGTTGTGATGTACAGTAGGCTGCCTGTCATTGACCTATATGAACTTTGATCAACATCAGGTGAGTCATCATCCTTGCTTAATTTGCATCCAGTTACCATAGGTGTGCCCACAGGTTTAGAATCTTCCATTTGAAACCTTTTTAACATTTCTCTTAGATATTTTTCTTGAGAAATGAGCATCCCTTTAGACCTTTGAGTAATTTGTAGACCAAGAAAAAATGACAGTTCACCTATCATAAACATTTCAAACTCAGACTCCATGGCAGAAGAAAACCGTTTTACCAATGAATCCTTATTACATCCGAAGATGATGTCATCTACATAGACCAAGACAATGAGCAAATCATCACCCTCTGTTTTGATATATCGGTTGTTGTCAATTGTTCCTCTCTTGAACCCTTTGTCTTTAAGATACGTATCCAATCTGTGATACGAGGCACGAGGAGCTTGCTTTAATCCATATAAAGCTTTCTTTAGCTTGCATACTAAGTCAGGGTTACCAAACAGTTCGAAACCCTTTGGTTGTTCCATATAGACTTCTTCATTTAAATCTCCATTTAGGAAAGCTAACATGACATCCATTTGATAGACTTTAAACTTTTTATGACAAGCATAGGCAAGAAATATTCTGATAGATTCCAACCTTGCTACGGGCGCAAATGTTTCATCAAAATCCAGTCCTTCTATTTGAGCATAGCCTTTACAGACCAATCTTGCTTTGTTCCTGACAACTTGTCCCTGCTCATTCAACTTGTTCTTAAAGATCCATTTGGAACCAATGATATTTTTACCTTCCGGTCTCTGAACCATCTCCCACGTATTATTTTTCTCAATCCGATCAAGTTCATCATTCATTGCTTTAACCCAGTGGTCATCTTTGTTGGCTACATTAAAATTCTTGGGTTCCAACATGGATATGGAGGCTATATGAGACTGTTCGATTTTTTTGATTAGCTTTCTCTTGGTTTGTACACCTTTGTCTTTTTCTCCAATTATCTGACTTGTAGGATGATTCTTTTGAATGATTCTGGAGGAGGAATTTGAAGTTGACTGTTGATTTGAGTCTATCTGAGTGTTCGAGTCTTCATCTAATTCAGAGTCTTCATTTTCTGATTCTTGGACCTGTTCATCTTCAGCTTTAGCCGTGTCTTCTGTAGAAGACTCATTACTGTACATCTCTCTTGCTGGAATTCCTTCATCAACTTTTACATCAATACAGTCAACCATTTTATGCAGCCTCTTATTATAGCATCTATATCCTTTGCTATTTGTAGCATACCCTAAGAAGATACCTTCATCAGCCCTGTCATCATATTTGTCGAGGTTCTTATCATTATTCTTTATGTAGCATTTACTCCCAAAGACTTTGAAGTGTTTAATTGAAGCAGGTCTCCCAAACCACAGTTCATAAGGTGTCTTGTCACTTTGTGGTCTGAGGTGAGATTTGTTAGGAACATGAAATACTGTGTGTATTGCTTCTACCCAGTAGGTTTGGCCAATGTTCTTCTCATTCATCATTGACCTGGCCATTTCCCGCACTGTTCTGTTTTGCCTCTCAACAACTCCATTTTGTTGTGGAGTTCTTAGGATTGTGTATTCTCTCTTGATCCCATGCTCATCGCAGAATTCCTTGAAGTCTCTTGACATAAACTCTCCTCCCCGATCTGATCTTACTGCCTTTAACCTCTTGCCTGTTTGAGTCTCAGTTAAAGCCTTAAATATTTTAAACTTCTCAAATGCTTTAGCCTTTTCCTTGAGAAAGGCAATCCAAGTAAGTCTGGAGTAATCATCGATAATCAACATAAAGTCGTTTTCTTTCCCTGTGCCTTCCTGTCTTGATGGTCCACATAAATCTATATGAACTAGTTGGAGTGGTTTCTCTGTTGAAGTAAAGCTCTTGGACTTAAACTGTGTCCTGTTTTGCTTCCCTACTTGACAGGGCCTACACATTGAATCTTGGGGCTTTGATATTCTCAGAAGATCTTTTACTGCCTCGAGTTTTTTGATTTTTATTAAGTGTTCAAAGTTTAGATGTCCAAGTCTCCTATGCCATAACCATCTTTCATCATGTCTGCTTAAATGACATTCTTCTCTATTTTCTTTCAGCTCATATACATTATTTTCTGTCCTTATGCCTTTGGCCACCACTTGTCCTGAGGTTACAGATTTTATCTTGCAGTCCTTCGACGTGAACACCACTTCACATCCTCTATCACACATTTGAATTACACTGAGCAGATTATGTTTAAGCCCATCTACAAGTAGAACATATTGGGCTTTTCCTTTTCCATTACTTAAGCTCACCATCCCTTTGCCCTTCATTTTCCCTGGAGCATCATTTCCAAAGGTTACGTTTCCTGATTTGCTTTCACTTAGAGATAAAAACTTTCCTTTGTCTCCCATCATGTGTTTGGAGAATCCACTGTCTATATACCAAGGGTTCATTTTTCTTTGAGCAGACAATACTAATCCACACTTGTCACTTTCCTTCTTCTTCTAAAACTTGACATTTTCAACAGGGGATTTCGAATCTGGTTCATAGTTCCTTAACCGACAGTCAATAGATTTATGTCCAAAGTTATGACAGGTGTAGCATTCAATCTCATTATTCAATAGGTCAAACTTATTGTTGCAGTGTTGTCTACTCATTGACTGTTGATTATTTCTTGGCCTCCTTAGTTGCATGTCCCTAGACTTAATTTGGCAATTTGCAGTTTGTGAAGGATTGTTACTTGGCTGTATCATTCTTTGTTGTGGCAAGTATTTATTCCTTTGAAATCTTAATTGCTCATGTCTAAGTCTTAAGGAACAATTTACAACTTTGTGACCAAAGTTAGAATAGTAGAAACAATAGCCATGGAAAAATTCTTTGTACCTGGGAAATGGCTGTCTTCTTTGTGCAAATTGATTTCTTCTATGCTGATGACGTCTTTCAGCAGTGAGCGCATTATTTCTTTGTTCTACAGATTCAGCTCTGGCATCTTTTTCCTTACTCGTCCTGGGCAACTGATTGTCTTCCTTTGTTTCTGCAGGTTCGTTGTTGTTATCAGTTATACATTTGACAAACTTGATAGGTTCTTCGTTTCTTGACTTGCCACTACTTGATCCCTCTTCATAACCCAAACCAATTTTTAGCTTTGGATTCCTTTGCTAATTCAGAATGGTAGCTAATCCTTCTGAGGCTTTGATACTTGATAGATTTTGATTATACAAGGCTTGAAACTTCTCCATCTCTTTCCTAGCTTTCACTACTTCTTGTTCTAATGCTTCACATCTTGCCTTCTTTTCTGATAACTATCGTTTTAGAATGTCTTCGATTTTCTTTGCCTCTTATAATTATACTTTTAGTAGGACAAGGTCTTCATCAGGTTCTTTACTGTCTTTCTCGAACTGTATCAACAATTGTCTTTGCTTTATGTTCTTGATTCTTAGTCTGTCAATCTCTTCCAGTGCACTAATCAGTTCTCCTTCCATGTCAACCACAACTTCTTCTTCATTAACATCACTCCCTGTGTTGTTATTATCATAATCCTCTTTGGCCATAAGTATGAAGTCATTTAGTTTATCTTCAATAGATGAGTCATTGTCTTCATCATCTGAAGGATCATCATCATTGTTTACGCATAGACTTTTCTTCTTAAAGTTATTCTCTTTAAAGAAATTTCTATGTTTGTACTTCTCCTCATCATCACATGTCCGATCCTTTCCTTTGTGGGGACATTTATTTGCAAAATGACCTATCCTACCACAGTTGAAACATTTGAAGGGCAGTTTACCTTTGTATTTGCCAGATCCCTTCTTCAGTCTCTTCACAAATTTTGCTTCAATTTCATCAGGCTTAGAATCCTCATTCTTGTCTACCTTAAATGATGCTTCTCTGGAGGTGGGTTTATCTTTAACTATTCTCATTTCATATGCAGTCAATGTTCCTAGAAGTTGATCAAACTCCAAGGCTTTTAGATCATTTAGTTCTTCTATAGCAGAGACCTTCAGATTGAACCTATCTGGGAGAGATCTCAAGATTTTCTGAATTAAAGAAGGTTCCTCAATTGTTTCACCAAGTGCTTTCATTGCATTTACCATTTCTTCTCTTCTTAGAAAGTATTTTCCAACAGTTTCATCTTCCTTCATCTTCAACTGTTCAAACTGTATTCTGTAGGTTTGAATCTTGGCGTCCTTTACCTTCTCATTACCTTCATAACTGCTAATGAGTTTGTCCCACATTTCTTTGGCAGTTCCTAGGTGCATAACTTTTACGAATTCTGCTTCCGCAAGTCCACTCAAGATAACATTCATAGCCTTAGCGTTGAAGCTAAATTCTAGCTTGTCATCCTTATTAGCTAGTACAACTGGCTTTACATAACCAATATCTACCACATCCCGGACATCTGCACCTAAAGCCATTATGTAGGTTCTCATTCTAACTTTCCAGAAGACAAAGTTTGTTCCATTGAACAAAGGGGCCTTATTGGTTGAATTTCCTTCATGGCTTGACATGTTTAAGCTCTAGGATCTACCCTTAGACAAAAGGGGCTCGCTCTGATAACAATTGTTGGACAACTGAGAGGGGGGGGGTGAATCAGTGGTTACCATGCTTAAACAATTATGCTTCTTTTAAATTCTTTACAAGGCACTCAATGATAATCACAATAATGCAGGAAAATAAGCAATGGCACATTCAGTATCAGTCACATATATGATATACATAGAGACATATATTTCTCGAGGAAACCCATAAAGGGTAAAAACCTCTTCTTCTTTATATGATAAGAATTATTTACATTCTTTACATTATCATACATATGAGCACCTACTCATTGTGAGGCTACAACCTCTGTTTTGCAAGCTACAACTTGCTGAGAGCACCAACTCTCTGTTTTCTCTAGCACCCACTAGAAGGAAGCACCAACTCCTTGGTTTCTCTAGCACCAACTAGAAGGAAGCACCAACTCCCTGGTTTCTCTAACACCAACTAGAAGGAAGCCCCAACTCCCTGGTTTCTCTAGCACCAACTAGAAGGAAGCACCAACTCCCTATGTTCAAGCACCCACTTGAACCTCTGAGGACACTAGTCCTCCCTAGCACCTCCCTACCACCCTGGTTTATGAATATGAATTACTGAAACTTATTACAGTGATATAGTGTTCAACAACAACTTACCAGTCTCCTCACTATTTTGCAAGATTTCGCTGCTTTGTCTTCCTCACTGTCTTTCTGCATGCATCCATTCCGTTTTCTGTTCTTCTGCCTCTTGTGCTTTCTGCACCATTCCCTTTTAATTCACCTTTTGTCTTCTATCCATTTTACCTACTACACGCCCCTCCTTCTTCACACCTTAATCGCTCATAACAACAACAACTCCATGTCTTTTTTGTTCTCCATACTTATAGTCTCTGTCCTCCTTGTGCATGCTATCTCGCCATGCTTCTGCATGCTCCCTCCATCTCGAGTGCTCTGCCTGATCATCATCGCAACTCTTCAACTTCTCTCGCCTGTTTTTCTCACGCATCCATCATCACTGGGTGTTATGTGGAGATTCCTCAGCTTCTCTTGTAGTTGAGACTCTTCATCTTCTCTGTCATAGACGAGCTCATCCTCTGGCAGAAACCATCATTTGTTTCTAGCAGTTATATTGTGAAGTGCAACAATAGCCCTCCGATTTGATTCAATTTCATTTGCACCGTTGGATGACTTTCATTAGTCTTGCATTCATTTCGGCATTTTTCTCTTCGGTATTTCGAGATCACCATGGTGGAGGATTTTAATACTCTCCATTTCCCGACCCCCGAAACTTCGAAAAGGAGCTAGTCTTCACTAACTCCTCCCCCCATCTTTCGTCGATGTGACCAAAGGTTGTGACCTCTAGTTGAGCCTAACCGTGTTTCGCATTTTGGCTTTTCTGCAATTTGACATTCGTGTGATCAAGTGTCTCGACACTCCATGTCGCAATCCCCAAAATGGAGCTCTGTTGCTCTAGCTATTTCCTCTATCTCTTGCTGATGTGACCAATGGCTGTGACCATAGCTTTATTCAAAAGCTGCATTTCACAATTTTGCGTTTCATCACTTTGGCATTCTTGTGGCGATGTGTTCTTGATGATCTATTTCCCGGTATCCGAAGCTCCGAAATGGAGCTTGGTTGCACTAGCTCCGATCATTTCGACAATTCGCATTTCAACCTTTCGCGATTCTTGCAATGAAGAGTCCCATCACTTGACTCTTCCAGTTCCCGGTATCCGAAGCTCCGAAATGGAGTCGGATCAATGGTCCACACCCTCAATGATTCGACGGTTATTCTCTGCCCTGGGACTTCATCCTTCGGAACTTTGGGGGAGTGATAGTGATAAAACTCCCGAAGCAAAAACTCTCGGAGTGAGGTTAGTCTTGCGTCACTCGATGACATGTCGTGACCTGAGTGGCTGCCATGTGTCACTCAGAATTGTGAATTCCAGTGGCCTGAAATGCCAAATCAACTTGACACTTGTCATTGTCTGATCATGCCATGTGTCATGGTCTTCCACCTGTCCTTTCTGACGTGGTCTGCCACATTCACTTCCTAGAACTGTCGGCCCAGATCACTTCGCGATTTTGCATATCGCGATTTCGGGTTTCATGACTTCGGGACTCCTTATGATGAGAGTCTTTGTCATTTCCATCTCTCGGTATCTGAAATCCCGGTATCCAACACTCCAAGCGATGCACCTGTTTCGCGATTTCGGGGTTTCGCATTTTGTGACTTCGAGACTCCTGTTGATGTGAGTCTCTGACATCTCCATCTCCCAATAACCGAAATCCCGGTATCCAAAACTTCGAGCGATGCGCCTTTTTCGCGATTTCGGGGTTTCGCATTTTGGCACTTCAAGACTCCTGATGTTGAGAGTCTTTGACTTCTCCATCTCCCGGTAACCGAAATTGTCCTCCTTTCGGGATTTCATACCCCGCTTCACCTGGGTCATTAAAGAGCTTGTAGGTTCTCCTAGATCCAACGCCGGTCGGACCTTGGGCTCAGATCTGACATTCATCGGGAATTCCCAATGGGATCCATCACTGCATACTCTGATCTTATCGAGCTTGCTCTGCAGCATCTACCCAAAATAATCCATCGCTGCTGTACTTGACATCAATGACAAGCTGCCTGTAAAACATGCCAACAGAGAAGGGTTGTTCAAATCCACTATATTCATCCAGTTCCAGCCGAGCAACGATAAAACCCTTATATGAGGAGAAAGGAGCCGCAGAAGGTCCTAACTCAGAGGGAACTGGGGGGTCCGTGACTTTGCTGGAGTGGGGGGCGAAGGAGTGTAAGGTTCGGAGGAGTGAGTCCTCATGTAATGGAGTTTATCCACTCTAGATCAGTAGCTTGAGGCGGACTTAGCGGGGGTAAAAAGTTGGCAGGAGTGTTTGAAGACTTAGACAACCACGGTTCTGTGAAATCTCCGAACAATAGTCCATCGGGAAGAGTGGGAAGAGGGGGGGGGGGAAGGGTTCGGCTTGGGGAGGAGCGGAGAGGAAGTCATCAAGGTTCACCAATTGTTCGAGTGGTCCTCCACCTACCAAAAAATATGCTGCCACGACATCTGCCATAACTGTCTCCAAGATGTCGGTAAATTGCGCGGTAACCAAAAAGGTTTCCATGGTCAGGAAGGAGAGGGAGAGACCATCGGGGAAGGGGAGAGGGGAAG
The DNA here is from genome assembly GCA_032191745.1 of Picea mariana. Classification (NCBI taxonomy): domain Eukaryota; kingdom Viridiplantae; phylum Streptophyta; class Pinopsida; order Pinales; family Pinaceae; genus Picea; species Picea mariana. The sequence continues at coordinate 194,262 of JASDQU010100419.1, forward strand.
GGAGAGACCGTCAGGGAAGGGAAGAGGGGAAGGGTCAGTCTGGGATCAGAAAGGAGCAGAGTTTAACCGCAGGCGAGGGAGGGGGACAAGTAAAACCACAGCCACGTGCGAGAGATTCGCTCCATAACCGCAGAGCTCCCCCATATCAACAAACAATTCTATTTCCATCTCCAGGTTGTGGTCAATTGAGAACAACTAAATTCTTTTTCAAATAAATGATCCATCTTGTATTACAAGGAGTGCAATATAAATGAGTTCCTAATGCCTAACATTTATTCATGTTGACTAATAACTTATCTCTTTTTGGAGTTGTAATACTAGGTCCAAATGGTGCAATCAGTCTTCTAAGTCCTATTGTTGGCTCGAAATATCATACTAGGATCTAGAAGGTTGTCCAACAAAGGGGTTGTAGTCTTGCACCGACATATCAATCCCTAAAGAGGGAAGGTTCCATTGAGGTGCATTACCAAGACTTTATATGGTTGAGAGAAAACTAGAGAGGATGGTCACAACCATACCTATCTCTAACCTCTATTAAGTAGTCTAAGCATCCCCTCATATATACCTCTTGATTCCTAACACATCATCTACACAACTATAATGCAAGATTGTTCATTTACATCAAATTCATTGAAGGAATGGGAAAGGAATACATTACAATGAAATAGACATCATTGGTATATAACATCAATATAACACAAAAGTTTTAAAATGTAGCTACCGATCCATTCATATTTATCATCAACAACGACATCACTATAGAACTTAATCTTTTTTCATAGGTCACGACTTAATACAAGGCCCAAAGGCTATAAAATGCAACATATATTATTTGATAACTAACATCCAAAATATCCCAATACATCTCGAATTTGTTACAGGATGAAGCGTTTACATTATATACTTTGTGTTCTCAAACACGATCTTCTTTTGGTCACTACCTAACTAGCAATGTAATAAAGGTAATTTGTTGGTCAACTACCCATTGATCTTTAGTGTTCTATAGTCTTGTGATCTACATTATAAAGGAAATTTAGCAATGCAATAAAGGCAATATCTAGAGATCTAGATTGTCTAGCTCCTACCTCTTGTGATCCATGTCTTTCTTTATTCCACCAATTGCTTCTTGATATAGGTAGTGAATTGCAAATATTTACAATATGTAGGATCACTACCATCATGTCTCTACCCAAAAATAAGGGACAAACAATTCCTAACCATAGATATTGATTTTACCTGGAGTCAACTTTGTTCTCTTTTTCCTATTTCTCCTCCAAATGAGGGGATCAACTCTTTCACTATGTCAAATGAGTTGTTGCTGGAAGCCTTCAAAGGTGGCTAGTCCTTATGATCACTTGGACAAAAGTAGCTACGCAAAACTCTGAAAATTTTGGGCCTTTTCCTTGTTTGGTGTTTCTAGTTTGAAGGCTTGTACTTCCGTCTACTCCATATATGAAAAATTATTAATCCTTTTTAGTGTTCTATAGGCTTGTGATCTACATTATAAAGGCAATTTAGCAATGCAATAAAGGCAATTTCTGGAGATCTAGATTGTCTAGCTCCTAACTCTTGTGATCCATGTCCTTCATTATTCCACCAATTGCTTCTTGATCTCTGTAGTGAATTGCAGATCTTTACTATATGTAGGATCACTACCATCATGTCTCTACCCCAAAAGAAGGGACCAACAATCCTTAACCATAGTTATTGATTTTACCTCGAGTCAGCTTTGTTCACTTTTTCCTACTTCCCCTCAAAATGATGTTGGATTACTAAGAGGGGGGGTGAATCAGTAATAGAGCAATTTAATCCTTTTTAACCATATAATCCAAGTGTTATATCAAAGAAGCATTATCATCCAATAACTTTAGAGTAAATAAGCAATGAACAAATAAACAAACACACACATACATAGTACACCAGTGTTTTACGTGGAAACCCAAATCGGGAGAAAACCACATAATGCTTTTTCTTATATGTATTGAAGAATTACATTCATTGGAAGCACCAACTTCCTTTGTTTTCTAGCTGCAACTGTAAGGAGGCTCCAACCCCCTAGTTTCTCAGGCTACAACTTGAGGGAAGCTCCAACGCCCCATTTCTCTGGCTACAACCACCTATGTTCTTCGACTACAACCGGAAGGTGGCTACAACCACCTGTCCTTGCCTCGTCCAACCGCCCTGAAGCAGAAGTAGAATGATGGAACCACTGTCACACTATCACTGTGAGATATACCACTGTAAACCTGTACCAATAAATCTGAACCATGCATCAACCTGTACCTCAACCTGTAATCAACCTGTACCATAAACAAGTGCATCAACCATGCACCAACTTGTACCAAACAACCTGTAATCAACTTGTACCATAAACAAGTGCATCAACCATGCACCAACCTGTAATCAAACTGTACCATAAACAAGTGCATCCAACCATGTACCAAGTATGTACCAATCATGTGTCAACTACTCATTAACTATAACTCATCAATATGTACCAACATCATCAACTATACACCTCATGTATGTGCCAACTCATCAACTACTTGTCTCAACCATGTACTCAACATGTACCTCAACCAAAAGCCCTCATCAATTTCATCATCCAAATATGATTTGTAGCTCTGTAATAGACCTGATGTATATGATCACATTTTTGCAAACCTTACTTAACTTTAACAACAAGAGACTAGAATTTTCATCAAACTTTTCGTTAGTCTCACATGCCCAATTTTGGATTAGTCAACAACCCCAACTTGAAGTAATCATAACTTTGAACCTGTAATGTATAAAGATCTAAAACTGATACACAATGTTCTTCAGTGTGTTTTATGCAATTCCTCCAAGTTTCACTACTTGTAACCTCTCAGAAAAGGAGTTATAGCAAAAATGACATACCTTGCTGAATTCTGACTTATTCTAGAGAGCGACCTTGTAGAGTGTGCCCCACACTGAATATTTGTTGAAATGATTTGAAACTATTACACGTCATACAAAATACTATACCCTAACCAACACATTTTGTTTCACTGAATTTGGATCTTTTATGACGAAGTTATGACGTTTTTACTTGAAACACTTGTTTTTGACTAGTTTCAGGACTAGCCACAAACCCTATTTTCCACAGAGTGTAACTCCCAAAATACAACGACCGATAAGATGAATTTTTTACCAAAGATACTTGGATATGTTTTCTCAGTGGCATAGAAATTTCATGATCTGAATCATTATAGAAAAAAAATTATAGATAAAATGGTGAGATGACCTGTAAATAACATACCTTAGAAAGCACCATCAAAATAATTTATCCTTCCTTGCATTTCGGCCTTCTTTTCTTCACTTTTCTCAGAATTTCGGCTTAGATATCCTTTGGTTACCTCAGACACCTATATGTATTCAATATTCTCAAGTGTAATTAAAATGAGAGAGCCTTGCCTCTTATTTATACTCTCCAAGTAGCTTCCTTAAAAACATCTTCTAGGTCACTTGGCCCCACTTTTGTTATTTTAGGGTTAACCCACTTCTAATTTCTCCATTAAATTTATTATTGAAATAATTTATTTTGTATTCACTTTGAATTATAATACACTCATTACTTCACTTTATTATTTACCTTTTAAAATCTCTTAAACCACTTTGACTACTTTGACCTTTTTGGGCTTCTAGATGACATATGAGGGTCCTCCAACTTCGTAAGGCCATAACTCTCAAATCGTGAGGAGTTATGTGACGTTCCACATACCACCAGAAATGGAATGACATGTACTATCCATATAGAATATTATTATTTGAAAATATATCATAACTCATACCATTATCCATCAAACAAACTTGTGTCCATTACCCAAACCTGGGGTCTCCAACTTCTCATGGCCATAATTCACTAACCGTGAGGAGTTATGTGACATTCCACATACCACCGGAAATGGAATGACAAGAAATATCCATATAGGGTAGTTTACCTGACAAATTAATTGTCCTTCATCTCATTATTCCACAATTAAGCATGGATTCTCTTACTTCGCAAAGTGTCTTCCTGTGAGGGATTTCACCATAAGGGGACCACTTTGGAGTTCATCCATATTTACTTCTTATCAACCATGATAATACAATAATGAGTCATCTTTACATCAAACAATATTGGGTCCATTACCCAAACCTTTGTGCTGCGGGTCTTTCTTCAAGGATTGACATCAATGACAACCAACCTTAATCAACAATCTCCCCCTTTGGCATTGATGGAAACACTTTGATGCAATACTGGAATCATATCACTCATGCTCCCCCTGGAACCATGCCTCTATCCTCTGCATCTGATAAATCTCTCCCCCTTTGTCATAAATGGCAAAGGTATCTTTCCATCCGGGGTTGCTCCCCCTGACTGAACCATCCTCTTATGGTGCTTCCTCGTGTACATCTAAGACATATAAGATAAGCATTCAAAAAGCATTCATTTTGGAGTAGAAATAACTCCAAGTCTTTGGCGAAGATATTCAAAGGCTTCCCGTGAAAGTGGTTTTGTAAAGATCTGCCACTTGTTCTTTTGTGCCCACATACTCAACTCCGATGTTCTTTTCTGCAACTTGTTCTCGTAGAAAGTGATACTTGTTTGGAATGTGCTTCGTCTTGGAGTGCATCACCGAGTTTTTTGAGATATTTATGACACTTGTATTATCACAATATATTGGAATGGGCTCATCATACTCAACTTGTATATCTGTCAAAGTTTGTTTCATCCAAAGAACATGTGTACAACATGCTGCTACTGCAATATACTCTGCCTCGGCTGTAGATAGAGATATTGATGATTGTTTCTTGCTTGGCCATGATACCAAACACTCACCTAAGTAGAACATTGCTCCACTGGTGCTTCGTGGGTCATCAATACAACCTGCCCAATTTGCATCTGTGTAGGTAATAAGTGATAGATCTTTTCCTTTTGGATACCATAATCCAAACTCTTATGTTCCTTTGAAATATCTAAAAATCCTCTTTACTGCTAATACATGTGATTCCTTTGGTGCTGCTTGAAATCGTGCCACCTGTCCAATTGCTTGCATTACATCTTATTTGGATGCTGTCACATATAGTAGGCTGCCAATCATTGACCTGTATTGCCTCTGATCTATAGACTTTGAATCATCATCTTTGCTCAACTTACAACTGGTTTTCATGGGAGTGATAACTGGTTTGCAATCTTCCATTCCGAACCTCTTTAACATTTCTCTGATATACTTGGTTTGAGAAATAAAAATTCCTTGGTTGATTTGACGTATCTGAAGTCCCAGAAAGAAGGATAGTTCTCCAAGTAACGACATTTCAAATTCATTCTGCATGTCTTTTGCAAATTTCTTGCTTAACCTGTCATCATCACTACCAANGTTTGAGAAATAAAAATTCCTTGGTTGATTTGACGTATCTGAAGTCCCAGAAAGAAGGATAGTTCTCCAAGTAACGACATTTCAAATTCATTCTGCATGTCTTTTAAAAATTTCTTGCTTAACCTGTCATCATCACTACCAAAAATAATATCAACATAAACTTCAATTAATAAAATATTACCTTGACTTATTTTGATGTAGACGTTGTTGTCTACACTTCCTTTTTTGAACCCTGCATGCTGCAGATACTTATCCAGTTTGGAGTACCATGCTCTAGAAGCCTGTTTTAGACCATACAAGGCCTTCTTTAATTTACATACATAGTCTGTGTTCTCTGACAACTGAAATCCTTCTAGTTGTTGAATGTAGACTTCTTCTTCAAGTTCCCCATTCAGAAAAGAGGATTTTAAATCCATATGATATACTTTAACATTTTTGGATCATGCATAAGCTAAAAGTAAACGGATTGCTTCCATTCTGGCAACTGGGGCAAATGTCTTTTCAAGGTCGATTCCTTCAATTTGTGCATATCCTTTACATACCAATCTAGCTTTGTTCCGTGTAACTTGTCCATCTTCATTCAATTTATTCCTGAAAACTCATTTTGTGCCGATCACATTCTGATTCTTTGGTCTTGGAACCAATTCCCAAGTGTCATTTTTCTCTATTTGATCCAATTCTTCATCCATGGCCTTATTCCAAAATTCATCCTTGCTGGCTTCTTCAAAACAATTTGGTTCAATTGTAGATAAGAGTGCTAGGTGTGTTTGTTCTGGTGAACGGATTTTTCTTCTAGTCTCAACTCCTGCATCTTTGTTTCAAATAATCTGGTGTGAAGGATGATTCTTCTGTACTCGTTTGCTAGGTGTCTTTGGAGATACTTGTTGAACTTGCTCTTCTGCTTCTTTCGGATTCTCTTCATATTCATATTCCTCTTCTATTTCTTTTTCATCTTCTGCTTCTTCTTCGGAAGGCTGTTCCATTGATTCATTTTCTTCTGCCTGTTTCATTAATTGTTACGTTGATGCTTTCCACAATTTTGTTCAATCTCAAATTGTAACGCTTGTATGCTTTCCTTGTACTTGAGTAACCAACAAGTACTCCTTTGTCCACATGAGAGTCAAACTTTCCCATTCTGCCATCTTCTTTTTTGATGTAGCATTTGCTTCCAAAAACTCTAAAGTGCTTCACATTTGTTGGTCTTCCTTTCCATAGCTCGTAGGGAGTTTTGTTAGTGTTGTTTATAAGAATTACTCTGTTTTGAATGTGAACTGCTGTATGCACTACCTGTTTCCAAAAAATATCTGTCAATTTGTAATCCATTAGCATTGTTTGAGCCATTTCCTATGTAATTATCATCCATTATGACAATGTTCCTTTGTCTCTGAACCAATATATGAATCCATTCTCTCGTCCACTATCATATATCTATCCAAACCTACTAAGTGTTCTTACGAATCCATCTTTGTCCATACTCTCCAAGACTCTACTTGCGCAACTGTCCATAATGCTAACCCATTTATCATTATACTATCAAACCGTACTTCTGCTAACTGATTGCTCTGAATCTGTCTTCTCAAACTCTACAAGATGCTCGAAGGATGGTTCTTTGGTCTGTCACAACTATCACATAGACTCCCCCTATCTAATATTCATATTACTTGGGAGTCTCTAAGCCGAATGGCTTAGAACAATTCCTGCTCTGATTTGTATTCATCATCATCTTTATGGGTAGATTCATTATCTCTCTGAGCTATGACTTCTTTCTTTCTGTCTGTGGATTCATCTTTCACTGCAATGCCTGAAAGTACAATCTCTTGAACCTGTTCCTTATTTACTTGCCCTTCCTTTATTTCAGTTATTTTCCAAACCTTTCTGTATCTGAAATCCTTCTTTTTCTCTGTAGAATTTTCTTCATGTCGTTTTATTGCCAATCTTGCGATCTCTAGTACCTGGTCTTTGTTCACCCATTCTTCTTGTTTTCTTATCCATACTTTCTTATATATGATATCAATATTCTCTTTCATGGAAGTATAGATCATGCGTCTACAATCATTGGCTATGTGTCCATAGTTATGACATTTGTAACACTCAATGTTACGTGCGGCCACATAGACACTTCTTGCTTGAACATTTCTTTTATAATCCCTGCAATCTGCAACCTTATGTCCAAATTTAGTAAAATAAAAACAATGACCATAAAATAAATTTGCATACCTGTGAGTGAATGATCTTCTTTGTGGCGTAGTCCTTCTGAATTTTTTTTTTAACTGATCATGATCATGATTGAAGCTTCTTTGTGTCTTGAACATGGATGGTGCCCTTGAAGATGTATCTTTAATAGTTTTCTTAGATTCTGGTTGACCATGATTCCTTCCTTTGAGTACTTCTACATAACTCTTTCTATTTTCTCCATTCTTCTTTTCTAGCAACCTAGAGTGCTTCTCTTCATTCTCTATAACTTATGTGGAAGTTTCCATCTCTTCAACATTCATGTTGGGCTTGGCGTTTTTACTTCTCAACGTGACAACTTCTTCTTTAAGCTTCTCAACCTCTTCTTCTTTCTTCATTATCTGAGACTTCACGACTTCTTCTATTCTTTTCGCTTCTTCAAGCTGAATTTTTAATGTGATTATTTCTTCTTCAAGTCCTTTCTCTTCTTGAACAAACTCTACCTCAAGCTGGTTTAGATCGTTAGTTCTTTCCTTAAGATGATCTGTCAATATCTTCTCTCTCCTTTCTACTTCTTCCTTCTGTGATGCTATGTTGGTTTCCAAACACCGCTTTTGATATTCAAGATTTTCTTCGATCTTTCTGGCTTCTTCTAGCTGAGTTCTTAAGTTCGCAATGACTTGTTGGTCTTCTTAAAAAATGTGAACACTTTCCTTTTGTTTCGTCAATTCTTTCTTGAGTGAATTGTTTTCTTCTCTTAGTTCATTTAAAGCACTAATCAATTCTTCTTCATAATTGTCTTCCTTTTCAATTATTTTTCCTGTCTCATTTCCTTCATGGCATTTTATTTCAAGATATCCACGTTTTTCACAATTAACACAAAACAACATACCTCTGGTGATTATGTACTCTTCATCTTCTGAATCTTCTTGACACAGTGAACATAATTCTTCTTGATTTGTATTTGCATCTTCTTTGACATTTTCTGGATCTATGATGGGTGAAGAATATATGTTATATAACTTATCCCAAAGTTCTTTTGCTGATGAACATTTACCAACCTTTTCTCTTACTGGATTAGGTAATCCTTCTCAGATGAAATCCATTGCTATTTTGTTATTCTTCCTCAATTCCTTCTTGGCTGCAGTTTGCCCTTTTTGAACTATCATATCCTATAACAACTGATAGCCAAATATAATGTCCCTGTGCATGTAAAAATACTTTCGTCCTTATGCTCCACATCTCATACTTAAAACCATTATGACCATTAAACATTGGTACTCCATTCTCAGAATAATCTATGATCTCCTTCCAGTGGTTAAACTGTTTTCTTAAGGAACCAATTATGATACCAATTGTTGGATTACTGAGAGTGGGGGTGAATCAGTAATAGAGCAATTTAATCCCTTTTAACCATATAATCCAAGTGTTATATCAATGAAGCATTATTATCCAATAATTGCAGAGTAAATAAGCAATGAACAAATGAACAAACACAAACATACACAGTACACCAGTGTTTTACGTGGAAACCCAAATCGGGAGAAAACCACATAATGCTTTTTCTTATATGTCTTGAAGAATTACATTCATTGGAAGCACCAACTTCCTTTGTTTTCCAGCTGCAACTGTAAG
>JASDQU010100419.1:203499-243082 GCA_032191745.1 Picea mariana
CCAGATACATCCGGAAGGTGGCTACAACCACTTGTCCTTGCCCCGTCCAACCGCCCTAAAGTAGAAGTAGAATGATGGAACCATTGTCACACTATCACTGTGAGATATACCGCTGTAAACCTGATAATAAATCTGAACCACCTGTACCTCAACCTCTAATCAACCTGTACCATAAACAAGTGCATCAACCATGCGCCAAGCTATACCAATAAATCTGAACCATGCATCAACCTATACCTCAACCTGTAATCAACCTGTACCATAAACAAGTGCATCAACCATGCACCAACCTGTACCAAACAACCTGTACCATAAACAAGTGCATCAACCATGCACCAACCTGTAATCAACTTGTACCATAAACAAGTGCATCCAACCATGTACCAAGTATGTACCAATCATGTGTCAAATACTCAATATGTACCAACATCATCAACTATACACCTCATGTATGTGCCAACTCATCAACTACTTGTCTCAACCATGTACTCAACATGTACCTCAACCAAAAGCCCTCATTAATTTCATCATCCAAATCTGATTTGTAGCTCTGTAATAGACCTAGTGTATATGATCACATTCCTGCAAACCTTCCTTAACTTTAATAACAAGAGACTAGAATTTTCATCAAACTTTTCTTTAGTCTCACATGCTCAATTTTGGATTAGTCAACAACCCTAACTTGAAGTAGTCAGAACTTTGTACCTATAATGTATAAAGATATGAAATTGATATGAAATGTTCTTCAATGTGTTTTATGCAATTCCTCCAAGTGTCACTACTTGGAACCTCTTAGAAAATGAGTTATAGCAAAAATTGCATACCTTACTGAATTCTGGCTTATTCTAGAGAGCGACCTTGTAGAGCGTGCCCCACACTGAATGTTTGTTCGAATGATCTAAAACTGTTACACAACATAATAAAGACTGTACCCTAACCAACACATTTGGTTTCACTTAATTTGGATCTATTATGAAGAAGTTATGACGTTGTTACCCGAAACACCTGTTTTTGACTAGTTTCAGGACTAGCCACAAACCCTATTTTCCACGGAGTGTAACTCCCAAAATACAACGACCCACAAGATGAATTTTTTACCACAGATACTTGGATATGTTTTATCAATGGCATAGAAATTTCATGATCTGAATCATTATATAAAAAATGTTATAGCGAAAATGGTGAGATGACCTGTAAATAACATACCTTAGAAAGCACCATCAAAAGAATTTATCCTTCCTTGCATTTTGGCCTTATTTTCTTCACTTTCCTTCGAATTTCGGCTTAGATATCCTTTGGTTACCTCATACACCTATATGTATTTAATATTCTCAAGTGTAATTAAAATGAGAGAGCCTTGCCTCTTATTTATACTCTCCAAGTAGCTTCCTTAAAAACATTTTCTAGGTCACTTGGCCCCACTTTCCTTATTTTAGGGTTAACTCACTTCTAATTTCTCCATTAAATTTCTTATTAAAATAATTTATTTTGTATTCATTTTGAATTATAATACACTCATTACTTCACTTTATTATTTACCTTTTAAAATCTCTTAAACCACTTTGACTACTTTGACCTTTTGGGGCTTCTAGATGACATATGAGGGTCCTCCAACTTTGTAAGGCCATAACTCTCAAATCGTGAGGAGTTATGTGACGTTACACATACCACCATAAATGGAATGACATGTACTATCCATATAGAATAGTATTATCTAAAAATATATCATAACTCATACCATTATCCATCAAACAAACTTGGGTCCATTACCCAAACCTGTGGTGTCCAAGTTCTCATGGCCATAACTCTCTAACCGTGAGGAGTTATGTGACATTCCACATACCACTGGAAATGGAATGACAAGCACTATTCATCTAGAATAGTTTACCTGGCAAATTAATTGTCCTTCATCTCATTATTCCATAATTAAGCATGGGTTCTCTTACTCCGCAAAGCGTCTTCCCGTGAGGGATTTCACCATAAGGGGACCACTTTGGAGTTCATCCATCCTTACTTCTTATCAACCATGACAAGACAATAATGAATCATATTTACATCAAACAATATTGGGTCCATTACCCAAACTTTTGTGCCGCGGGGCTTTCTTCAAGGATTGACATCAATGACAACCAACCTTAATCAACAAATGAAGGGAGCAACTCTTTCACCATGTCAAATGAGTTTTTGTTGGAAACCTTCAAAGGTGGCTAGTCCTTATGATCACTTGGAAAAAAGTAGATATGCAAAACTATGAAAATTTTGGGCCTTTACCTTGTTGGTGTTTCTAGTTTGAAGGCTTGTACTTCTGTCTACTCCATATACGAAAAATTATTAAGCCTTTGTATCTCTCTACAATTTTCTGTTGTGTATGGCCTTAAAGAGTGAAATTCTTCATGCACTTTACTTATAACTTTGAAAATATGATCCATCTCTTCGTCCAACCAATTGATTTCTTCCTACTTGCATCGTTATTCCTCGAGGTCCACAATATTTTTTCCCTTTACTTGTAGACTGATAATCTACATTGGAAGGGCATATGCTAGTTCCTTCCCCCAATGCTTGATGCTAGGTCAATCAATAATAAAAAAGTGTACTCATGTGTTCTTTTCCATGACAACTTTGAGTTGCAATCTAGTCTACCTTATCTATTAAACTAGGTTAAGTTGTGTAATGAACTCTACCTGCTAAACCCACTTAAAAATATTTATTGACACAATAAAATCAATAGCAGGCACATGCTAATTAATTCATACGATTAACAACATATACAAAAATGTGAATGCAAATGTTTAAGCAAGAAAACAAAACATTCATTAAACATTTTGCACAGTAGAACTAACATTTAAAACACAACAAAAAACTTATCTTTAAATTGTTGAACTGACTGGCTACATACAAGGAACGTTCCTCACAACCATAGGCGTCGCTAGTCCATTTCTCTCAACATCAAGCCACCCCCTAGTCGAGGCTATGAGTCCACGAGGAGGTATGGCCCTCTTGGTTATCCACTCTCCATGATCAGCAACCCAAAACCCAAGTTCTACTCCTACAATAGTTCCAATCCACCAGTTGATCTCTTCCCCTCAACTTGCACAACCCAAGGAATGTGATCGCCCCTTCACTGCACATAGTTCGTCAAGCCTTCCCACTTCCCTCCAGGTCTCCAACGCGGTTGGCTAGGAATCTCATAGTTGGTGTCTCCAATAACCCTCAGCTGCTCTAAGAGTGCTCACAACAACCTTCTCAAGGATCTGGAGCCATTTCCTTAATAGGAAATGTCACTTACAAGCTTACAACCTTCATTATAGGCCTACATCCTCATTTTCAACATAAAACCCAACAATGGTTGTCCTTAAACATAGCATGGCTGGTGCTCTTTTTTCAACGCTCATTCCTCGTCTTACTCTTCTAAACCAACATGAAAAAATAACCCAAGAATGAACTCGAATTTCCTTTTCTTCTCATGCAAGCTTGACTCACACATTTCCCAAAAAGTAGTTGCACTTAGTTTGTGCTGTCATAAATTGGGCGAGTTGAGCTTTCCCACCTACCACGCTTACATCACTTTGATAACTCTTTGATATTTCAAAGCTCGATAAACAATAATATGAAAACGACTTGGATTAATATAAATGGGTGACCCCTTGGACCCCCACTTTAGACCCCTCTCTTGTGGAATCATAGCCCCCCATCATTATTGTCACGCTTGTACCACAACTAACAATAATTATTTTTATTAATAATTTTAATGTGCATTTTACATATCTTGGCCCTTGAGCATATTGATTCCTACGTGTTATACCACTCAACCATATCAACTCACTAGCCTAATTTATGTTTTCACAATTACAATATAATTGCGGGGATTATAACTGAGGATATTACATCCCCTCCCCCTTATTTTTGCACTGTCCTCAATGCACAACACCATATAGGTGTACACACATATTACAATGCTAGTCTCTCCATCCTTTATTCAGTATATAGGCTCTCTGGCCTAATATCTCATAGGCATCCTAGCCCAAAGCACATAAATACATAGGCACTCCGACCCCAAACCATACATAACAAGTTCACAATTCAGTAACTATTGCAACAATTCCAACTTGCAATCTCTCGTTCCCTTAAGTCTACACAACCACCCAATGAAGTGTACCCCCTTCACTGTATCATAGTCCCTCGGGTTGTACCACTTCCCTCAAGGGCTCCAATAAAGACCAACTAGGAAGTCTCAGAGATGAGGCTCCAAGAATTCCAGCTGCAATAACCTTCACAATTTGTCAATTCCCACAACAATTCCAACAAACAAGTTCTATTTTCCCACAACCTGCACAGCCAAAGGAAGTGCACCTCCTTCTCTGCATCACAATCCCTCAAGTTGTACCACTTCCCTCTAGATCTCCAGGGCAAGGTCAACTAGGAAGTCTATGAGTTGTGGCTCCTGTTGGGTCATTGATTTGTCACAATTAGTATCACTGCCAACCATCAATTTCATTCCTTTTACTTTCTCTTACCGCTCATTTATCACTCCATTTACTGCAATTTATCGTAAAACACCATATCATAGCTATTTAGGATTTAATGGTTAAGTAATGCTCATTTTCCTTTATTTTTAATATACTAAGGATTATTATGCGTGATCTTACTGATGACAATTTATTTTGAATCTCTGATCAATCTCCCATACAGATTCTCCTGGTTTCTGTCTAATTTATATCATCTTGTTCATGTATTGATCCTCTGAACTTGGCTTCTGAAACTCATTTATCATCAATTTCTTGATGTCCGCAATTGTTCTGGCTGTCCCTGGTGGATTGTTTGTAGCTAAACTCATATACCAATCCAGTGCGCGATCCCTTAGTGTAATTGCTAACTGTGCAAGTTTAGTATCTTCGTCTGTGATATGTTTTGCTTCCCAAATATTTTCAGAGATAAACAAATTCTTTTCAAGGTCCTCCGATGCTTCTCCTTTAAATTCTGGTAACCTGATGGTGGGATCACGTCCTGCCATTCTAAATGTTGAACTACTACCTCAGTGCGGTGTAGATACTTGACTAGTGCTTCCTGAACTGGCTCCTCCAGTTGTTGTTCCTTATGTAGATGTATTTCCTGCTGTCTTTCTTCTCCCAAAATTCGGTTGTCTAAATGGTGGTGTTCTCTTTGGTGTATTAGTCGCACATGGGTTTATGGGTTCCACACTGACATTAATATGGATAGGATTTCTTCCTTCTATTCCCGCTCTTGGACCTCTCATGTTCCTCTCATATGTTGCGTGCATGATTTCCTCAATTTGCTCCACATCCTGGAGATCCTCTACCTCTTCTTTATCACTCGCCATGCCTTCCCTCGCAACTGCGATTCTCTTCTTTGTATTCATCTTGTATTGGTAGGGTACTCCACTACGCGTCTTTCCAGCTGTCACCATGATCCGCTTGATCTGGTCGTCATCCATCATGATTGGGTCCAAGGGTTCCTCCTTCTTTCCCTTATCCACTCCTCCTTCCATTTCACCTCCTTCTGTCAGTGCTTCCCCCCTTCCCCCATGGATGCAGGGAAGTTTAGCTGTCTGACTCCATCGTCATTACACCTTTGTTGTATAGAAATATCTTAATAGAAGTATATAGTGATCGAATATACCTTCCTTGGGGTCCACGTAGAAACTCTTGCTCCACTGCGCTGTATGACTTCGCCGTATCGATTGCAAATTCTGTTTTAAAGCTTGCTACAATACTGTCGAGCCAAAAATCTACTGCGTAGGTGAATTTGTTGTTCACCTGCTGTAACTGCTCAATCTGCACTGAGGTCCACTCTAACTGTCGGATCTAGTTTGTTCTGTGGTTATCCTTCAACCTCAATATCCACTCCTGCAATAAGTGTGGAAAATCATAGAAAAAGACTCCATGTAGATCAGTAAACACATACTTCTCAAGGTATTTATGCATTGTTACTCTAGGGTTTCTGTTATCTTTCTGCGCAAACTCCAGCTCTTTTGTATTTAGCCAACTTTCGATCTCTGATTTTGTGGGATTCCACGGTCTTAACATCCCCTTCTAGCGGTTCATTCTTTTCACCTCTTCCTCATCCGCCTCAATATTCTCTTGACCAGCCTTCTGCAGATCTTACAAATTTTCAACAGATCCCATTTACTCAATCCTATATTGTTCCAATCAATGACAACATAACCATTTGTTGGTTATTACTTTATATGTCTGAGTTTATGTCTTCAATACGATTTACCCAAGGTTCATGTCTACTGGGGTTCCAACAAAGCCTCTAAAACTATCGGCCTTCCTGGTAAACCAGAAGGCAATGCAACACATAGAGTGCACTGCGCAGTCTCACCTGAGATAGTTCTAATGGGTGACTGCAATACTCAAGTGTTTGCAGTCCAGGATTGACTGGGACTCTGAGAAGCGTGCACTGAGAGTTCTACTTAACTTATTAACGCAATAAAATGACATTCATGATTATGCATGGAATATAATCAACTCATTCATTTAGCATATCAACAACTACTTAAAATAGTAAGGAAGTACATGCATTCAATCACATAAATAGGTTTTACCATGGTTCACCCCCTCCTGGGCTACGTCCATAAAGATCTGGCTCTTGAGCTCTTTTATTATAGTAGTTCCAAAACTACAACGCCGCGCGCTTTACAACTCCTCTCAGTCGGGTCGAGATCTATTATGAGGCGGACTAGATCGCACCATGCCCCTCAACCTGCGATATAACCCTCAATATCTACCCTCCTTAGTCCTCCCCAGCTCAACAACTTACAAAATTAGGTCATATCGCAAAATATCCATCTCTCTCTCTTCTCTCCTTCTATGAGACCTAAGTATCTATATTTGTACGTTTTTGGCTCATCGACCATTACAATGTATTACAAAAACCCTAACCCTAACATCATTAGGTCTTCCATGCATGCACGTGTCCTGCTCTTCCTTCCAGCTGTCACTTTCCTCATGCATGCCTTCCTTCCCAAAATAGCCTATCTTTTTGCTTTGGCCTGCTTCCAACATCTCCCTCAAAGTGAAAAATCTCCTTGACATGTGGCACAGTCACCACTTGACATGTGGAATGACGTGTATTATATGTCATTGTCGAGCAATCAACTTCTTCATCTAGGTGTTGACACATGTCCTCCCTGTGACATATTAACTGCCATGCTGGCACCTCCATCACCCTGACGTCACTCCCCTTGCCAATACTCACCAAGCGAACTAGTAGGACCTATGATGAATCAATGACTGAGACTGTGCCATGTCCACTCTTCGATCAATGGTCCAGATAATTTCTCGGAGTTTCCTCCATCCAGGTTCCTCCACCTCGGGCATCCAAGGTCGCTCTGACCATAAAACTCCGATGGCACCCCTAGCAATGGATCCAACGATCCTCAATCACTTGATCCAATGGTCTAGATATATTTGGGGTACATAATTGCACGATAGTTAATAATTCTAGGCTCCCTTGCCTCGGAATGGGCCATACCATATCCAACGGTTGTAATCCGTCGGGATCACCCCTGATGGATCGATGATTCTGGTTCTCCCTCGGGGTTCCTCCCGTCATAATCCTTTTCATTCAGACACTTCGACGACTATTCCCTTTGATGTAAGGCCTGGATTTACTCTCTTCGATGAATCCACATCTATGATTCATTCTAAATTATAGCACAAGACCTGTGTAGGTTAACTAT
The DNA here is from genome assembly GCA_032191745.1 of Picea mariana. Classification (NCBI taxonomy): domain Eukaryota; kingdom Viridiplantae; phylum Streptophyta; class Pinopsida; order Pinales; family Pinaceae; genus Picea; species Picea mariana. The sequence continues at coordinate 211,202 of JASDQU010100419.1, forward strand.
CGAGAATCATAACTGAGTCAATTTTTCAGGGGTTCTTCAAAGGTTTTCCTTCACTTAACAATCTGAATTAGGACTTCACTACTTGAGGTCCTTCTATTGAAATATTATAACTTCGAAGAATATTCTAATTATATTTGAGTTATGATTGTATAGATAAAATCCCCTTTTACGGATTGGTCAAAGTCGATTCAATATGTATTTTTTTAATTAGGCCTTATTGTGCCTTAGTAAAAGTCGGCCCTATTGTGCCTTGACAGTTAAATTTAATTAAGAGGGTAAAGTGACAGGTCGACCCAGACCTAATTATAGGATGACGAGACCACTATTTATAAGAGTGGCTAGTGCCTCATTTGAACTCACTCACCACACCTAGCTTTGCAGTGTGCAAGTCTTAGAGGAGAAGTTGTTGCAACTAGGGGTGACGTCAAGGAGGGTTTCTGGTCTATCTCTTGGTATTTCTTGGTTAAGCGGTGTGCTAATCTTCCTAGTGAAGGAGTAGTGGAGGATCTTCTATTCGATATTTGGTCTATCTATATTGAGGACGTTTTGTTGGTTTTTCTTCTCCATGAGGGTTTCCGAGGACAATCTGTGTGTCTCTATTTTTTATGTGATTGCCTCTCTTTTAGTGATCTTATTTATGCAACTAATGTGCTAAATGATTATAATAATAAAGAAGAACCGTAACTGCTAGTTGTATAAGTAAAAAATTCAACATGGTATCAGAGCAAGCCCAAAAGAGACCAATTCACAGTTTATAAAGAAGTAGCTAGCCTCAACACACCCTCTCCCGGATTTAGTTTTCAGTATTGCAGCTGCTGCAAAATTAGAATTTCTGCATAAACCCTAAGTGTGACATTTTCCTTGTTTGAGGAGGATGTTGGTGAAAGTAACCACACTTAGGAACTCACCCTAGGAGGGCACATCTAGTCCCTAGATCAAAATTCTATAATTTGAAGTTTGAGAAATTAGGTTTTCCTCATAAAACCCTAAGTTGCAGTTGCAGTTGAAGTACCAGTTGCAGTTGCAGTGCCAGTTCCTTTGTACCAGTTCCTTCATGCCAGTTGCAGCACCAGTTGTAGTGCCACCACCAGTTGCAGTGAAAGTTTTTTGTGAAGTGTTGGGACTAATTTTTATATTCCTAGTGCGTCTTACCCTAACAAATCTCCAACTACCTTTAAATTACAAGTTGCAACACCTTTGAAGTTTTAAAGGTTTGTTATTTATTGTCGTTGCTGACAGATGGTGCCACTACCTACCAATACTGTCAGAGGTATGTACTTACATATGTTTAAACTGTATCATTATTTTTAAAGGGTATTTTCAGGAGAAAGGATCTTTTGTCTAAATAACAATTGTAGATCTAGAGGGATCTCAGATCTAGCACATTCAAAGGAACTACGCACCCCATGTTTGATTACTTTGATATGCCTCTACTTGTTATGGCATTATTGTAATCTTATGAATATCCATGCTGCATTTTGATCTGTTGAAGTTATCATACTAACCATTGGTCAAAATTAAAGTCAAAGTATTAGATTGAATAAAGTTGAGATGATAGAGTTTACTCTCTAACCCAATTTTCTTTCAAGAAATCATATTATCTTAGTACATAGGACAGGTTGAATAAAATACTTGTCATCTTGAGTGAAGGAGACTCGGAAGAAAAGCAACACACTCATTCTTGAGGACAAGACTCAAGGTTCCATGTTTGATTATTAAGTTTATAAGATTCAAATTTGCACATGTCAAGTTTGATAACTGCCTCATTACAAGTAAACACTATAGTTGTGATAACAATCTTTGAAAAGTTTTATACTTGGTAGCATGTGAGCATTATTGAGATAAATGCTTATTGTAATCATTTACCATATATAACTAACATCTCCTCTAGGATAAACTTCTTGTTTTGTTTCCAGGTTACCATGGAGGAATGATTGATCACAACACTAGAAGAGTGTTTTCTCTCATTCCTTATTATTGTATTTCTTATTTTTTACCCTTGTTTTAGGCAGGTCACAAGTGATAACTCTAAAGGAGCTATTGTGACGATCGTTCTCACTACTGTTTTTATTATTATTATAAAGAGTATTATTCTTATCTACTATTTCTCCCTTGTTTCTCTTGTTCTGGGTAGGTCATAGGGAATAAACCTGAAGGGATCTATAGTGACGGTTGCAAGAGGCAACATATTAGATGATACATGGAGCAAACTATCCAAAGTGTATACATGACTGTATACATCCATGTACCGAAGAAGAATAAGAAGAAGCTACTTTTGAGATACAAAGTATCTCATATGGAGATGGATTGTAAGGAGAAAAAGGCTCCAAATATGACCGAACATTAGAATATAACTCACTGTAAACTTGGTCAATGGATAATGAAGCCACCTTGAGAAGAAGAAAAAATAGTTTGAAGTATCACTTAGCTTTTCATATTAATACTTGGTATTCAACACCAAGTATATCCTAAAAAGACTCTGAAGTTTTTGTAGACCCAGAAGAAATCAAGGTTTAGAAGGAACATAAAAAGTTGTGATTAGAATCTGGACCAGGGGTCAAATTTTAGCCCAAAAATGAAAGTGTTCAGAATCGCTTCAAAACAAATGGGTGCGTAGGCCTAGTTGTCATGAACCCAACTCACTTCGAACGGGGTCAAACAAACATCAGATGAGAGAGATATTGCGTTTTGTTCGATTTGCCAAACATGCAAAAAAATGCTGACTGTACAGTTCGTACAGGTGATGACGTGGCATGACCGTACGCTGATGTGGCATGTGTTGATTGGGCATGCTGAGGTGGACAAATGACGTGAGGACATGTGGCATGATGATGATGTGGCAAGATGCTGAGTTGACAGTTTGGGCAGACATGTGGGCGAATGAGATTTCGACATGTGGCAATTATTGGCCAATAGAGTGGTGACACGTGGCCCAGACGTGGGCTGCCACACGACACCCTGGGTATGGTGTTTAAAATTTTTATGGAGTTCGTGGGGTTCGAACCTCGGATTGCCCCCACCAGCGTAAATCTTTGGCAAAGGCCGCCCAACCGGCGCGCCACCATTTAGTTCTTGTAATATATATGTATTCACATATATTTTAATTGGCGTGTTGTATATTTGGGGCACGTTCGGGCTGGGGCTTAGCCCCAACCCCCGGTTGCATATACCTTATCCATGTGACCCTAACCCATGAGGAGTGGCGCACATTTTCAAATGGACAGCTCCACGCGCTGACACTTGGCGCGTCCTTACTTGACCGTTGCAAAGGAGCCCTATATTAGCGTTGGGACGTGGCCACATGGCCCCCCATGTGCCCAACACCTCCACGTTTTGGGGGCTTAGTTTCACTAACGGTACGACAATTTTGCACATTTCACGAAAACGACACGTGTGCCGGGTTTAGGCATGGGAAACGCCCATAAGCCAGGTTACTCACACATGAGGTGCGAATTGGCGAACCAGAGACAACAAGCTTGAAGGAGAAAAATGGTAGGAGGCCTAACTTCTTCATATTTTGGCCAAATGAGGTGCCGAAAAAGCCCAACTAGGGGTTTTTGGATGTTCTAAATCCATTAGAACTATTTTCAAATCCATTTGGAGACATCTATTGTAGAGTTTTTTACTTTGAAGTTTCAGGAGCTCAAGGGAGCTGAGGGCCACCATTGATGGAGGTCATGCTTAGATGAGCCCAAGTCTATTTTCTGTGACTGAATAGTCATTTTTGACTAATTGTTATGCTCTAAACTCATTGGGATAGGTTTCAGAGGCATTTGAGGACTTTTACAGGTTTTTTTTCCACAAGGAAGCTCAGGGAAGCTCAAGGCCGCATGTAGAAGAGGTCATGCTCGGATGAGCCATGGTCTGTTTTCAGAGTTATATTAGTAATTTTTGGGGCTTTTATGTATTCTGAACCCAATGGTACAGTCAATAAATCCATTGGAGTTGAGTAGCAACTTGTAGAAGAATTTTAGACAAACTAATCCCAGAGAGCCTAGTCCATTGATGAAGGCTCAAGGAGATGTAGCCCAGTTGGGGGTGAACTCCTTTATCATGTGGTTATTGTTGTGAGTTGCTGGTTATATTTTGTTGCATGTTATGTTGTTGTTGTGTTTCTTTAAACAACATTTAATATTTTAAAAACCTCACACATAAACTTTTAAAAGAAGTCTAAACTTGACACATAATTTATCTTGCACAACTAAGACATTGAGCAAGATCTTGAAGTTTATTTTAATGGAGTAGAGGGTGCTTGCATAGCAAAACAATTCAACCCCCTATTTTCAGATCAGGTGGTATCAGAGCATAGTTTTAATCATGTGATTGACATTGATAGTTAGAGATTTAGCTATTGGTATTATTGTGCAAGTTTTGTGTTGAAGTTTGATATCTTGCAAGGATGGAGGAAGCGTCAAACAGTAAGAGTTATCATACATCTTCATTAGCCAAGTTATTTGACAAAGAGATGTTGGAGGAGTTTCTAACCATGAGAGATATGGTGCAAGAGACGTGGGAAGATAGAAAGGAGAGCATTGTCCTTCAAGAGCAGTTGATGGCCATGAAGGAGGAGAAGCACTAGCTTCTTGAAAAGTTGCATGAGATGGAGACTCAACTCCATGAGGCAAAGGAAACCCTTACCAAGTACATGCATGNCAAGAGATGTGGGAAGATAGAAAGGAGAGCATTGTCCTTCAAGAGCAGTTGATGGCCATGAAGGAGGAGAAGCACTAGCTTCTTGAAAAGTTGCATGAGATGGAGACTCAACTCCATGAGGCAAAGGAAACCCTTACCAAGTACATGCATGAACATGAGGTATGTAATGCTAGTTTTTCTTCAAATTCCTCTCAAGATGAATGGTTTGGTGTTTTTGAAAATCACACTAGAGGAATAGGGTCCAAGTTATTGTTAAAAATGGGCTATGAAGGTAGAGGGTTAGGCAAGCATGCACAAGGCATTGTTGAGCCTATTGTTGTTGAGGAGAGGCCCAAGTATAGGGATCTTGGATATGTACAAAAAGATGGAGCATATTCCAAAGTTGAGGAGACATGGGAAATAGTTCCAATAACAACTTTTGTTGCAAGTTCCATCCCTCAAGCATGCCAATTGTGTGTTCAAGATGAATGAAAATGTGAGAAACAAGAGAGTTGTAACAACCATGGGGATCAGAACATCTTTGTTGGTCTTCAAAAGAGAGCTAGTAACTCTTCAAATTCACCTCCTCAAGAAGGCGATAAAGGTGAATGTTTAAGAACTTTTGTTTCAAGTTCAAACCCTCAAGCATGCAAAGTGTGTGTTCAAGATGAATGCAAATGTATGAAACAAGAGAGTTGTGATAGCCATGAGGACAAGAACATTTTTGTTGGTCTTGAAAAGAGAGCTGGTAACTCTTCGAATTCACCTCCTCAAGAAGGCGATAAAGGTGAATGTTCAAGGTATATTTCTGCCTATAATTCAATTTCTTTTGATTATGTTAAGCATGGTAAATTTGCATGTAAAAATGGAAGAAAAAGTCCATGTACATATTGTGGTTTAGATAACCATCATGTTTCAAGATGTTGGAAAAGATTGACCACATTCAGGAAACTTTCCAAGCAAAGGCAACTTGAAAAGAAGATGCAAAAGATTTGCACTCACTGCCAGAAGAGGGGTCATCTTATTGACCAATGTTGGACATTGCATCCAACCACTCATCCACAAGATGAGAAGCAGAGGGATAAAGAGACTGGCAAGAATGGAAGAGGAGATTCCATCATCGATGTGAGTCAAGATGATTCACAAGAAGACGATTTTCAGCAGAAAAAGTCACCATTGATTTGGCTTGGTAAGAAATGGTTAGATTTCTTGAACAAGTAAGGCTTGCATTTCTTTGTTTGTAAGATGCACTTTTCAGCCTTATGTATCCTTTTCTGTTGAAAGTTTGACAAGTTGTAGCAACGTATCACAACTTGTATGATACAAGTTTGCATGTGAATGCAAATATTTCAAAGGCATTCTTGTTGTTGCACAACTTCGCCAGGAGGAAGTAAAAGATGGGTAAGATACTCACTTGTTGCAGCCATATAGCTTTTCATTTTAGCTCTTATGTACCCACATGTTCTGGGTTTATGTACTTATATTTGTACTTGAAGGAGAGTTGAAGAGCTATGCACATGCATGTGATTTTGTATGTGTAGAAAATGAAATTTGTGAAAGTTTCATTATGAGTGACTCATGATTGTAACATGGTTATGTATCATGAATGTCGACTTGTCATTGGGAATGTCGATATGTTTCAAATGAGTCTCGACTTGTGTCGATGTTGTCTTGACGACTGTGTTGTGTCGATCATGTTTTTCGACTTATGTTTAGTCGATGGTGTTTGTTGGCTTGTAAGTCAATATTGAGTACACCAAGATGCAGAAAAACACCATGTACTTTGATGAAGTACAAGATGCGACCATTTGCTTGAAGAACAAAAAGACTTTGCTGGCATCATTTTCAGTCTTGTATAAAATTTGTTTTCAAAATTGATGTTTTTTCTTGGTTTGTGACAAGATGTCCCAAGAAAACTTTTTGCAGCCATTGTAGAGTGGATTGTGTTGACACCAAAGAGTTCACAAGAGGGACTTGATTCTCAATGGGAAGGCTGACAGTCTTCCAAGCACAAAGAGAACAGTGGGTCAGCAGCAGCCAGAGAACAGTGGTTGAGGGACATAGCTAGTTGCAGTGCAAGGCATGTTAAGGTACCCAGGGGATTGCCAAAAAGACTTTTCAAGTAGAATCAGTTGATAGAACTTGGAAGTAGAAGAGTAATGAAGCTTAGGCAGATAATCATCAGCTTTTGTGGGTCCAAAAGCCTTTCAGTGGGAAGGTGTGATCAGAACCTGGACCATGGGTCAAATTTTAGCCCAAAAATGAAAGTGTTCAGAATCACTTCAAAACGAACAGGTATGTAGGCCTCGTCGTCATGAACCCAACGCAATTCGAACGGGGTCAAGAGAACATCGAATGAGAGAGATATCACGTTCTGTTCAATTTGCCAAACAGGCAAAAAAATGCTGACTGTATAGTTCGTACAGATGATGACGTGGCATGACCGTACGGTGATGTGGCAGGTGTTGATTGGGCATGCTGACATGGATGAATGACATGAGGACATGTGGCATGATGATGATGTGGCAAGATGCTGAGTTCACAGTTTGGGCAGACATGTGGGAAAATGAGATTTCGACACGTGGCAATTATTGGCCAATAGAGTGGTGCCATGTGGCCCAGATGTGGGTTGCCACATGGCACCCTAGGTATGGTGTTTAAATTTTTTATGGAGTCTGTGGAGTTCGAACCCTGGACCTCCCCCATTGACGCAAAGCTTTGACAAAGGATGCCCAACTGGCGCTCCACCATTTAGTTCTTGTAATATATATGTATTCACATATATTTTAATTGATGTGTTGTATATTTGGGGCGCGTCCGGGCTGGGGCTTAGCCCCAGCCCCCGGTTGCATATACCTTATCCATGTGACCCTAACCCACGAGGAGTGGTGCATTTTCAAACGAGAAACTCCACGCGTTGACACTTGGTGCATCCTTACTTGACCGTTGTAAAGGAGCCCTATATTAGCATTGGGATGTGGCCACATGGCCCCCCATGCGCCCAACACCTCTGGGTTTTGGGGGCTTAGTTTCGCTAACGGTGTGACAATTTAGTGCATTTCATGGGAACAACACATGTGCTGGGTTTAGACACATGAAATGCCCAGAAGCCAGGTTACTCACACATGAGGTGAGAATTGGCGAACCAGAGACAACAAGCTTGAAGGAGAAAAATGGTAGGAGGCGTAACTTCTTCATCTTTTGGCCAAATGAGGTACTGAAAAAGCCCATCTAGGGGTTTTTGGATGTTCTAAATCCATTGGTACTATTTTCAAAGCCATTTGGAGACTTATATTTCAGGTTTTTCTACTTTGAGGTTTTAGGAGCTCCAGGGAGCTAAGGGCCACCATTGATGGAGGTCATGCTCAGATGAGACCAAGTCTATTTTTTGTGACTAAATAGTCATTTTTGACTAATTGTTATGCTCTAAACTCATTGGGATAGGTTTTAGAGGCATTTGAGGACTTTTACAGATGTTTTTTTCCACAAGGAAGCTCAGGGAAGCTCAAGGCCACATGTAGAAGAGGTCATGCCCGGATGAGCCATGGTTTTTTTTCAGAGTTCTATTAGTAATCTTTGGGTTTTTTATGTATTCTGAACCCAATGGTACAGTCAATAAATCCATTGGAGTTGAGAAACAACTTGTAAAAGAATTTTAGACAAACTAATCCCAAAGAGCCCAGTCCATTGATGAAGGGTCAAGGAGATGTAGCCCAGTTGGGGGTGAACTCCTTTATCATGCGGTTATTGTTGTGAGTTGCTGGTTATATTTTGCTACATGTTATGTTTCTGTTGTGTTTCTTTAAACAACATTTAATCTTTTAAAAACCTCACACATAAACTTTTAAAAGAAGCCTAAACTTGACACATAATTTATCTTGCACAACTAAGACATTGAGCAAGGTCTTGAAGTTTATTTTAATGGAGTAGAGGGTGCTTTCATAGTAAAACAAGTTAGCACCCTATTTCCAGATCAAGTTAGTAGAGCTAGAAGGTCCTACCCAGAACCATTGCAGTAACCAAGATGAGACCAATATGGTCCCGTGACACTTCGCAGGATGAAAAGACATATAGCATTGACGAAGCATATCATGAGAAGCAAATGGCTCCATCAGTGGTGAGGTAGGTGGCCCCACCAAGTACCAGCTCAAAAGGAGCTAGAGTTAAGAGGTTGTCAACTCTCACGATCTAGTAAGGAGAAGCAACCTCCCTGGGACCATTCATAAATATGTACAAAGCCTAATTTGTGTCTAGAGGATTCTCCTAGCAAGAGGGAGAAGAATATGATGAGACACTTGCTCCAGTAATCAAAGAGATAGTTCTAGTGCTCATGAAGATAGTCACAACAACCATGATTCTGATATAGTATGAGATTCAGGGGGAGCAGTCCATGTATTTGATATTGAGTTACCTCCATGAAAGAATAAAATCTACCTTCAATATCAGTTATTGAGCCACTCTCAGTTTCAAATAAAGTTGTTGCCATGATAGAATAGAAGAGATACTCTCAGAGTTCAACATCTACAATAAGAATAGAGCAGTCATTCTCAGCTTCAGAAATAGCAGCTGCAGGTGCAGAGTCTCGGTTTCAGAAGGAATAGTTGTAGAAAAAAAGTAGAAGACATACTCTCAGGAAGTGAGACAAATATTGCTTTTTAGAAAGCACATAAAACCAAGACATGATTACGCAGATTGAGTTGCATCTGAGCAAGGGTACTAGGTTGGTACAATGTGATGAGAACATTTGGTTTCAAAGTACAAGACATGAAGACTCATTTCTGCAAGTTGAAGCAAGCTCCAAGAGCTTGGTATAACAAGATTGATAGTTTTCTGACGATCTTGGGATTTACCAAAAGTAAAGTTGATCCCAACCTTTACTTCAAAATTAAGAATGATGGACCAGTTATATTGCTACTATATGTGGATGACTTATTCTTGAAATCTCATCACCAATTGTAAGAAGAAGCTTGCCCCTGAATTTGAAATGAAGACCTAGGCTCGATGCATTATTTCTTAGGTCTTGAAGTTTGGCAGAGCCGAGATAAGATCTTTCTTAACCAATGGAATTATGCAGTTGAATTACTAAAGAAGTTTGACATGTTGGAAGTAAAGCCATGGCCACACCCATGGAGATGAATTTGAAGCTCCTGGTTGATACTTCATCAGATTTAGTTGATGATACTCTATACAAACATATTATTAGTTCTTTGATGTATGTGATGAATACCAGGCCAGATATATGCTTTGTTGTGAACACCTTGAGTCAGTATCTGGTGGAGCCCAGATGTGTTCACCTTGTAGTTGCAAAGCATGTGATGAGATACCTTAAGGGTACGTTGGATTATGGTCTCTGTTATACTGGAGATCATGACTTCAGACTATATGGTTATACTGATTCAGATTGGGTTGGAAGTGCTTCAGACATAAAGAGCACTTCAAGATACTATTTTAGTTTGGGGTAAGCCATGACTTCATGGAAAAGTAGGAAGCAATCCAATATTTCTCTTAGTATGGAAGATGCATAGTACATTGCAACATGTTTCACCTGTTGTGAAGCCATATGGCTTCGGAAGTTGTTGACAGGTCTATTTGACCTAGAGATGGATGCTACCATGATCTTTTTTGATAACCAGAGTTGCATAAAGATGAAAGAGAACCTAGTGTTCCATGATAAAATGAAGCACATTGAGATTTGATACCACTACATTCGTGACATGGTGCAGAAGGGAGTTGTAAAGCTCCAATATGTTGTCACAGATGAGTAGGTTGCAGATGTGTTGACTAAGCCTCTGTCTCTTGTGAAGTTTGAGTACTTCCGAGACAAGCTTGGTGTAGTCTAAAAGGACCTCCCTCGAAAGGAGGAGTGATTTTTATAATACTATGATATCCTGACCAATAATAGGTCGCTCAGTTAGGATTTTATATCCTAGGGGATTGATCATCCCTGGGTAGATCCCGAAGGTCCGGTAAGGATGGTATGTCAGAGTGCCTGTGCATGTATATGCCAACTGTGGTCAATAGTGGTATCTTAGTTAGGATTTTATATCCTAGGGAATCTTATGATTCCTGGGAAGATCCCAAAGGTCCGGTAAGGACGGTCTGTCAGAGTACCACGTGGTTTCTCAATTAGGATTCTATATCCTAGGGAATCTTATGATTCTTAGGAAAATCTTGAAGGTCCAATAAGGACGGCCTGTCAAAGTACCACACGTGTTGTTGTTGATGCACCTGCCTCATTTTGTTGCCACATATTGACATTGATGTTTCAACTTCATGATGTTGATGTTGATGATGTTATTCCAGCTTCGTGTTGTTGATGTTGATGTTCCAGCTTCATGCTGTTGGTGATGATGATGTTATTCCAGCTTTGTGCCATTGATGTTGATGTTCCAGCTTCATGTTGTTGATGATGTTTATGTTCCAGCTTCATCTTGTTGTTGATGATGATGTTAATCCAACTCCGCGCTACAAATGATGATGATGTTCAATTTCTAATGATATTGATGACGAGAAAAGCTTTCAATGATCTATAGATATGACCGATAGTGTTCCCGATGCTGATGACGATGTCCCCTCCTCTTGATGTTGTATTGAGTCCAGTAAGTTGTTATTGATGTTATCAGTTGAATACCCTTCTTGTTAAGGGCGATTGTTGAAATATTGTAAATTTGAAGAATATTCTAATTATATTTGATTTATTATTGTATAGATCGAATACCCTTTTGCGGATTGGTCAAAGTCGATTCAATATGTATTTATTTAATTAGGCCCTATTGTGCCTTAGTAAAAGTCAGCTCTATTGTGCCTTGAAAGTTAAATGTAATTAAGAGGGTAAAATGATAGGTCAGCTCAGACCTAATTATAGGATGACCAGACCACTATTTATAAGAGAGGCCAGTACCTCATTTGAACTCACTCACCACACCTAGCTCTGCAGTGCGCAAGTCTTGGAGGAGAAGTTGTTACAACTGGGGGTGACGTCAAGGATGATTTCTGGTCTATCTCTTGGTATTTATTACTTAAGTGGTGCACTACTCTTCCTAGTGAAGGAGTAGAGGAGGATCTTTTATTTGGTATTTGGTCTATCTATATTGAGGAAGTTTAACTTGGTTTTCTCCCCCATGAGGGTTTCCTAGGATAATTTGTGTGTCTCTATTGTTTCTTAGTTTTCCTCTCTTTCAGTGATCTTATTTATGCATCTAATCTGCTAAACGATTATAATAATAAAGAAGAACCATAACTCCTAGCTCTATAAGTAAAACATCAACACCTTCCAGACTCATTCTTTAAGGATTTGTGCACTATAAATTTATGCACGCAACATGCATAAAGACAAGTTTACCTTCTTTATCTTAGGACAATACACAAAGTTTACCTTCAACTGTGTAAAACACACACTACTCTCCTCAATCACCAAACATACAAACTAGCCAATGGACAAGTACCAATTCCATTAACTAAGTAGATACATTCACAACCCAAATACAAACATCGATTCTTTATTTCAGTTTTATTACACATAATACATGTCTTTCTCTTCGACCCAAAACTTAGAGCTTGTATCTTCTCAATCTCAGATCTCTCTCCTCTCTCTTTGTCCATTTGTGGGCTCACTCCCCTTGCTAATCCTCATGCATCTCTCTTGAACGCTTCCCCCCAGACTGAATGGTTCCCGACCAATCTTATTCCTTTAGTCAGAAGGAACCCATGGAGTCAAACCGGGGACTGCAAAATGGGTACTTTGTTGTACCTCGGACTGACAACTTATGTTGCCCTAACAAAATTTCCCATACCTGTATTCATGGGGGTGGTTGGTTGATCAACCACTAGTCCTCCCTCATTAACTGATTTTGTCTTGGAATCAGAGTTAAGGAAAATAACTTAATATTTCAAAAATAGTTTTAGCTTAGTAGATCCTCCTCTCATTCCTCTAGTGGTATCATGGCTGGTAATTTTAAGGCTTCACCCCACAGTCAATTGTTGGCATTATTAATTAAACAATAATATATTTACAATATTTAGATGCCATTGCATGGAAATCATTAATTCATGATTAATTACATATATAATTAGGGTTTTTAGAAAGGGGGNCCCCTCAAAAGGAACATTGTCCTCAGTGTTCTTCCTAGAAACACCTGTCATGCCTTTATCTTGTTTCAACAATCCCCTCCTTGTGACTTGCTTTTGCTGAGGCGTCCCTCCGGCCCGTGTTACCACAACACGACATTCTTTAAAGTGATCATGGCATCTCACAGGGTTCTCATGTCACAATAATATCCATTTTCCATGCTTTCCAACTTGACAATCATCATCTGTCCCTTTAGGAAAGCTCTGTAATATCACTTGTATCACATGCATACAATGAATTTCGTGAGATATTGTCATGAATTTCAATGAAAATTTCTTTCAAATTTGTTACCCACTTATTTCAAATTTCACATATCCATTTTCAAATATGTTCCACATAGGAACCAGATTTACAAGTATGATATTTTTCCTTCTCATAATAGTTTGGCTCACCGGGTATTGGTCTTCCTTATGGGCTTACAACACTTCCATATCCAATACCTTTCCTCTTGCAAATCCATCTTCACACATCTAAACAAATTGTTAGTTCTCATGAACATTATATTTTCATTACACCCTTGCAGTGGCTCACAAACAATTCCTAAAAATCTATGCATACTAAGAATTACATCACATTTATCTATTAAATAAGATGTCAAATAAAATGAATTATCATTCCTTACAGATACATCATTTCAACATCCAATCTTTTCAAAATGCAATCAATCATTAAATGGGTTTTAACCAATGTGCCAATGTCCATGGCCACATTCACACACTGCACCCTCACATTGTTTCCAGATTACCACATTTCATGTTAGACACTCTTGCCATGGCGTGTTGGGACTTTTCCAACCTCTCATCACATGGATTACCTATCCACATTCATTATTACAACGAGACTATTCTTCCTACTTTGAGATGATCATAACCTCAAATCAACACACATGAAACTGAAAGTTTCACATGAATGCATTCAAGGATTTTTTTTTTCACTAATAACCAGAGTGCCAACATTCATGGCCACCCAACTCCTCTCCTCACCATTGTTACAATATGGTAGGATATTAGAAAGTTCTCCTTTCGTAATGGAAAATTCATTATATGCCCTCTCATGCAAGCATGCATTTCCTTAATGCATAAATCAACATGATGCTTATGATCACTTTTGTTCCCAATTATTCCTGATTGGTCAATGCATTCATGATACATAAGTTCATGAATTTTCTTGCAAGGATCTCAATCATCCTTGACTACTAGATATTCCTTTCTTTGTTTCTTCAGATTCTTCCTTTCCTGAATCATACCCCACTTGGGTATTTACTCAATCAAAACTGAAATTATATTTTTCAAAATATAAAAAGATATTTTAGAAGGGATCCTTACTCAATCCATTCAAACCAAATGTCACATTGACAATAAACTTTTAATACCAGTCATGGCTTCCAACGACCTTTCTAATTTTACTTTATCAGTGGTGCTTCAGAGAACTCACAAAGTTCCTTCAACAACTGTCAACAACAACCTTCTTGTATTTCTCCTCTGCTTGAGGTTGTCCACCAATGGCAATTGTCTTCCCCAACAACTCCAATCTTTTCTACACATAACATTCATCAACACAGTCACAATTGTATCAGTTGTCATGTTAAATAAAAATGCACGTATCATAATATTTAAATCAACAAAGCATTTTCAAATATGTCCCAAATATCTATATGCACTCTATCACATTGTCCTCAATGTTTTTATGAGGGTAAACACACTTAATTATTTCAGTTGTTTCCATGGTCATACAACTGTCAACATTCTCATGTTGAAACCTTCACACATAATAGTATGTCAACTTTCTCATCCCAGAGAAACATAATAAGCAACAAGAAATGAGTTAAGGGACTCTTCCCTCTTTTCAACTCCTACATAGTCATAAATTTTCAGTTCTATTGAACTATTTCCAAGGCTTCATTACCTTTACATAACATGGTTTAACCATGATTATTTATTTATACAGATTCATAAATTTCTTTCCCTTTTTACCAATTGTACTTTTAAAGTACACAACTCTGCCAAATAAATCGGATTTTTTTTTAAAGGAAGGAAAGTGTTCCTCCTTTTTTTCATTTATTGCTTATGCAATTTATCCCCTTCTGGGAGCTACCTGCTCTATTCCTTGAGCAGTCTCAGTCAAGTTCCTTTTGACTTTTACCTTGATATTAACAACATCCTACAACATCAACCATATCTCACAATTTAATTATGAGTAAATGCAATTTGCACATTTACCAAAATAAAATTTTGGATTGTCAAGATCTTGTCACATGTCAATTCTCCATTCATATATTATGTTTTAAAATGCAATCCATGATTCTTATGCAAATAGTATTTGTAGTCTACTGCCTGCTTTTCCAATAGTCATTTAATATTATGGCATTGTTCCATTAATATAATTTTCCCACAGTTCCTCCTCATGGAACCTTTCATCATGCAACTCTCTTGTTGCATTTATGTCATTATCTAAAATGATCTCAATCTATGAGTTAGGCTTAGATTCTTCATTTCAAAGTTTTACGTAATATTCCATGAGGAACATCAACATGCATTCAGATTACATGGTCAATATGCACATTATTCTATTGTGTGTGTCCACTTACTGGCACACTTCATAGCTTCTCTTGCATATCTATTTAATTTATTTCACTCATGAGTGTTCATGATCCTTTAAACATAATTTTCAAAGGAAAAATCCATATTTCCTTCTGTTATAACCGCAAAACATTTCTACTTAGTAAATTTTCAGCAGGTTACATTAGTTCTTTCCGAGGAATAGAACAAATCCTCCTCAAACTATTACTTAATCAAGACAATTCAGAACCCTTTAATCTAGGGTCATCCATGTATGCATAGCATTATCCAACCTGAGCAAGTACTTAGGTAAACATTTGTCTTTAGGTTATCAACTTGTTTTCAAACCTTACTTAATTATATGCATAAGCCTATTGTGTCTTATCCTAGGCATATTTCATAGTCCACAATTCATTTACATGTCATTCTTAAGGGCATAATTATATTTACTTTATTCATGACATCAGAGCATGCTTGCTCATTAGCTCTTTCAATATCTCATATTAGCTTCCTCTTTCTAAGAAGTGCCATACCCCCTCCTCAAGCTAATATTCAAACAAAGCAAATAGACTCTTCAAAATATAGTCAAGTATGTACCCATAGCATTATCCAATCCTGGAAAGTACACTCCTTGCCTTACTTCCCTCTTGCTCATGCAGTCATATCATGCCTTCACACACACACACACACACACACACACACACACACACACACACACACACACACACACATACACATATTATGCATGCGTATTACTTGCACCTTTTTATATTATTCAATCATATTTATCTAATCTTAATACCAATCTTCTTTAAAGAGAACTTACAGTCATCCACATGACCAGTCTCATAAACATATTCATAATTACGTTTCCCTCTCTTATGGCAACAACCAACAAGAAATCACTATTTCCCTACTGCTATAAAAGTATTTACAATTCAAAAATACAACTAGGTGATTTACGACATTACCCAGGGCAGTAAAATTCCCATATCCAATTTCTTAATCCATTCTTGGTCAATGGGCCTTAAGCAAGGGAATCCTTTCCAAAATTCCATCTCATTGTTATTTGAGCATACTAAGCCATACCTATATGGCCATCATCCATCTCTAGATGTCAATCTAACCCATTGGTCATCTGAAAATGCCCAAACATTCTTTACCATATTCAGGGTCAACATTTCATTAACCATCCTACCTTATCCTCATAAGGTAGTATGCAATCAACATCATCAACATTTTACTTATGTTTCTACCATTCTTTGTCAATAGACATTTATCAAGGAAACCCTTTCCCAGATTCTTTTTCACTGCTGCTTGAGCATATCAAGCCATACCTAGGTGGCTACCATCCACCTCTGGATGTTAATCTGACCCATTGGTCTTCGGAAAATAACCAAGATTTTCTTGTACCATAATATGGATCTACTCCTTCGTTGATCTATCACAACTTACATCTTATAAGGTTATATGAAAATACCAATTTCAACATTTTATTCATGCTGCTAACTTTCTTGTTGATACCAAATCATCCTCAACTATAATATCTGTCAGCAGATCATATTTCACAACCCACCCCATGTTATGATAGTCTAACTGCATGTTACATACCTGCTCAATTATCGCCATAGGCATTACAACCTATCTTATGCACCAAGCATCTTACCCATGCTTTCAATGTAGATGTATTCTAGCTGTCTACCTTTTGCATTCACATGCATAAACCCGCTCTTAGGTTAATAGGAATATACACTTTCTTTAGTACAACCATGATCTCATGATCTCATTCATATGTTCATGTCACTTTACCTCTTTCATGAAGGTTAACAATGGTCCAAAGGACCCCTTTTTACTTTTGCTTATCTCAGTAACAAATTTAATTCATTATAGGTCAAGTAAACTGACCTTACAATTTTCCATCAGTCTGTTGGTAGCCACCAATTCTGTTGATTTTTATCACATTTAAAATCACCACAAAGAGATTATACCTTTCTGTAGCTGCCACCTCCTTAAATTTATGTAACATTCATGTTTTTGGGCTTCGAGGCGATGATTGGGTTAAACATATCTTATTGCGTTTTTCGTTTGAATTTTCGTTTGTTTTGTTTTAAAATTCATGACCGTAAGCATGAATTTAAATAAAAACTTGGTTTGGGCTTTGTCATTATATCTTCTACCTAAGAAATTTCACTTTGAAGGCACCCATATATTTATAAGCTTCAATTTTTATGAACTCATCGATTAATTCACTATCACAATTTTTATGTATTATGGGTATCACGACTTAATTGGTTCTATGGTTGATCGTTGATTTTAATTTGTGAAATGTCTGAATGTGCAAACATTGGATTAAATTTCTATATGGGTTTCATGCTCTTAACAGTCATATCAACATTCATGTCACTTGGTACAGGTCTGATGTACCCACTACTTTACCTCACCATGTTGTCCTGTGCATTAATGAAAGCATTCATTATTCGAATTGGCGTTTGATACTAATGGAGGGTTTGGTATTCATTATGGGTAATGGCTCATAGTTTTGCACACCCTTTGGTTTTTCATTTTCACAAACTCATTTTATCAAGCTATCGCAGTCTCCAAACTTTGTAGTTTTCCTACCATTTTATTTTGCACAGACCTCTCCCTGCTACTCGTTTATTAGAAGCCCAAGTCTCCCCCCTGTGATATATTTTGTGTCCTTTTCACTGTGGCCATGGCCCCTGTGGTTTGGATCGAACCAAACAGTTGTCAAGCTCTTCTTGCCCACAATGATGCCATCGATGATTTGAAGGCTCACGGTTGGGATACCTTCCTCAGGAAATTCGATGGTTACAACCTTGCGGTTGCACAGGCCTTTGCACAGACATTTGATGGGTTTAGGGCCAAGGTCGGGGATGTGCAATTGGAGGTCACAAAAGACTCTGTCACCCAAGCAACATGACTCCCACAGGCAGGTGAAAAGTGGTTTAAGAATGCCAAAATGGAGGATGTTCCATGGAACCTGTTCATGGTCTCTCGCAAGTCTACCTGCTTCCCTAAAGGTATTCCTATTAACCTCCTGAAACCTAGATGGCACGACCTTATTTTGATTTTGAAACAATTTATAACATGCGAAGTCCGGTATGTTTTGGTCTTTCTATACCACGTTCGGCTGCTTATGTTATTCATAGGTTTTGAATTGAACATGCCATTCTACCTGTTAATGATACTATACAAAATGTCGAAATGCTTTAAGAGACAGAGCATGAATTCTTTGTCGAGCCTCTTTCATCACGGGCTCACAAAAATACCATTGATATCTCACCTATCACAAATCAGAGATAATTGGGAAAATTTCCTGAGTCGAAATGGTTTTTCCTAGACCGAAAATACAGTGAACCCACCTTTAAAGGTAAACCCCATTTTGAATAGTCCCGGGACCGAAAATCAGGGTTTCAATTCACCTGATGGCTGTGAAATTAATGAATCTGTGTCTATTGTTTTGGAAACCCCCATGGTTAAGAAATCACAATGTATTTTCTCGTCCAAGAAATCGTTGGAACATGTAGTTGACGAATTAAAAGGAAAAGTTTCCCCTATTCTTGCTAATGAACCTAATCAGAACCATAGTGACAAACCTAATGTTAGGAAATTCGTAAGGGTAAGAAAAAGTAGAGATCAGATTTGAATTTCATGAACAAGAGGTCTGGTCGATTGATATCTAGAAGTTTAAGGAATCGAAAAAAGGATCATTTGAGCTCGATCTCTATGATCTAGGTCGATGATCACTGTTCAGATGAAGAAATCAATGATTTCCTTGCTCGGGAAGATCCGCATAACCAGTCTATAAAAATCAAAACTGTTGGTTGGGTTGAACAGTATGATTTTGTCTCTAGGTTACCTCCATGTCTCAAAGGACAAGAGGGTTTCACTGGCATTGGTCATGACTTAAATCAAGCCACAAGGAAACACAAAATACCCTTTGTTGAAAACATTCCACATCGGTTGACTATTGCACTAGTACATTGTGACAATTACTTAGATTAGATAGAATGCTATTACAGGGACATTCTGTTGTTACAGGCACAAGTAAAACGTCTGGTTGCCCACAATGCTTTACTTGAACAAGAAAACCAAGAGTTGAAAGCATGCACAGAGTAAGCAAATAAAAGACCCAAAATATCCGGTAATCGAATCATAAAAAATGCAACCAACTTCAATGCCATCATTAATTCGGAACTGTCCAATCCTTCACTTGCTAATTTCTAATGGTAAAAATGATTTTGTTTCATTTTGTTATGAAAAATTAAAATAAGAAGATTTAGTTTTGATTTTCTTTGATAATAATAAGACTAGCTACAAAATCTCTGATTCTGTAGCGAGTCTATTTCTGAAAATTAGTTAGCATTATTTCCTGAATATCAATTTCATTTTTGCTATCTACAAGAAGATGATAATTATGCTGTTGTTTACATGGAGGAATCATCTTGGATCATACGCTCTATTATTCAGTAGTTTATTTCTTTTATGTTGATAAAACTTTGTTATTATTTTGACAAACCAACTCCTATAGGAGTGGTTTCCAGTTGTACTATTTTTGTAATACTGTCTATTTTTTGGGGATTGCACTCTATCTTGCATGATAAGAGTATGTGAATCCCATGCTAGTTTAAATAGTGATCACTGTTAGTAGTGAAGACATCTTTGGCTGGGATACATTATGGACATATGATTTTTTGAGAATCATTATGGAGAAGTTGTTCATCATTTGGCTTTAGACCTGTGTGACGCTTACCCCATTATGTTTTTACCTCCATCCTATGAAATATTGTAATGCTTGATGCAACTTTAGTCTGGTTATCGTATGGTATTTCATATTATTAAGTACTTTAATTATGTCTGTAATTTGTTGTTCCATATTACATCTGTGATCAATCTGGCATTTAAATATTGTTGATTTATGTTGGATATTGGATGATGGATTATATGAATGCTTTGTATTGAGTTTCCTCTATTATAAGTGTTCATTATTATAAGATCACTAGATCTGTACATTTATCATTCTATCGTTATATACTCGCTCCTAGGCATCTTTGAGTTTATTTTGGGAGCATTAGCACTGTTCTTTTATAGGTTTCCCTCGTAGGTTAGACAGTTAGGAGCTCGAATTACGCAGGGATAAATTCAGCTTAGTCGATTAGTTACATGTTAGTTTACTTGTTATTTAGTTAAAATTGTGTTGAAATAAGAACAAAATGAGTTATCTTTGACTGTTTATGCATTCTTATTTCAATTATGTTTGATTAGCATCCATTTAATTTTAGACTTTTAAATATTCAACAGAAAACAAAAAAATATATGTGCTTTCTTTATCTCTTTTATAAACACTTTCAAAAACATTTGTTTCGCAAGATGTCAAGTAAATCTTGCAAGTTGTATATACATTGTTTATAATCATATGCACATATTCATCTTTCTATTTTGACATTTGTAGTTATTAAATTTATATCCTTAGTATCATAGTCTTTAGATTAGTTTCCTCTCTTTTTTTATTTTTAGGACTTTAGTTGGCCAACAGAGCCATTTAACCTGTCGGGTCATTTCATTCCAAACGGCTTGGGTTATTTAGAAAACCCCAGTCCAGATTTGATCTTCTAGTTGACGGTGTGTCACTTACGCCCGTCAACAAATGGCGCTGGAAGGAGGGCCTGAATTTGATTTATGGCACGTGGAGGTTGCAAGTCCCCTCCAAACAACCGTTCTCCCATCGCGATGCGTAGTCGCACTGACACAAACATTACACTTGAAACAACAACTACCTCAAACGATAGCCCTGATATTCCCATTGAACCAGTGACACCACTCCCTCAAGGGATTGACGTCCAAGAGATTGTCTGCTAGTCACTTATAAGAAATCAAAGTGCCTTATCCCATATCAGACAACCTTGTAGACAACTCAATCAACCCCTTCACATTACAAACCTACAAGAACAACTTCAAAGCACTGGTTTTCCTAGAAACACCGTAGGGACTAGAAATACTACTGATCCTGCTGAAATGCTTATCCCTGGAGTTGGAGGATCTAGTATCCCATCGTCTCCACCTGGTTCTTCTCCATCCTCTCCAGGAGGAGAGTCTTCAGACGAAGGCAATTCTTCATCAGAACCATCTCAGCCTTCGACACCACCTTCTCCCATGGAAAACCAAAATAATCCTGCCAGACCCTGGCTCGATCAAGATGCCGTGGCTATACCTGGACCCCAACACCCATTACCTAAACATCCAGAGAAATGGCTGCCCAAATTTGATTTAGATTCAAAGCAATAAACTGAGGATCACATCAAGCAATTTGTATTGGCCATTAGACTCTGGAGCGTTGAACACGAGGATGTAGTATGCAGATTATTTCCTTATACTTTTGAGGGAAATGCCTCCACATGGTATTTTTCTCAACAACCCCAGACCATCGTCTCTTGGGACAAATTCAAAACTTGTTTTCTGAAAAAATTTGGAGATGATAAATCTCCGGAAGTCTTGGTTATGGAACTCTCTAGCTTAAAAATGAACCCTAAAGAAAAAGTGAAGGACTTTAACCAAAGGTTTCTCATGTTAAAGAATAAAATCCCTATAGATTTGATGCCTGCAGAAAATCTAATTGTTGCATACTACGCTAAGGCCTTGCACAATAACATAGCCATATGGGTTAAAAGGTCCAAGAAGAACACTTTGTTAGAAGCCTTTGAGGAGGCAAGCCAAATCGAGAAAGATATATTAAGCTTAAAAGATAATCTAAATATTGAAGCTGAAACAACTTCGTCCTCTAAGAAGAAAATAGAAATTCTTACTAGGCCTCCTCAAACAAAAAATCAACAAGAAACTTTAGACTTAGAGAGCTTGCAGAAAGCTTTCCAAAAGCTGTCCAATCAGGTCGTTGACTTGAAGAGATCGACAAAGGAGGCATCAACAAGAAAAGGAAGTTTTAAACCTCCTTTTAGAAAGCCTTTTCCTCCAAATCGACCAAACCCGACCATAGAAGGTCTAAATTTCGAAAATTTACAGTATGATTTGCAGACGATATTAGAAGCCCATGACAATTCTGTTTCTGTTCCTCCTGAAAATTCTGATGATACAAT
This sequence comes from Picea mariana, assembly GCA_032191745.1. NCBI lineage: Eukaryota > Viridiplantae > Streptophyta > Pinopsida > Pinales > Pinaceae > Picea > Picea mariana. The sequence continues at coordinate 233,632 of JASDQU010100419.1, forward strand.
CAAAGAAGAGTTACCAGAAGAGAAGGACTCATCCCGTCCTGTTTTTGGGCACTCGTCGGACAATATCTTTCAAGCAAATTTAAAAACTGTCCACCCTTACAACACTAGGAGTAAAGCATAGACCAAGCCCATTGCAGAAACAAGCAAGAATGTGTTTCCTAAACAAACAAAGAAAATTGAAATTGGACAAAACTTAGCTGCCCCAGTTTTAGAAAATGATTTAATCGAAGATTTGAAAAAAAATAAGGGCAAATATTTCTGTTTTTAAACTGCTGAAATTTCCTCTTATTTTGCAGAAAATGCTTCAAAGCATCGCTGAAAACAGTAAAAAGAGTGATGTTAATAGAAAAAAATCAGCAGAAATTGATTCAAACACAACTAAAAATGTCCCAACTAAAAAGACATCTGAACCTCAAGACAAAAGGGACTTAGCAGAAAAAACTGTAGCAAATGTAAATAAAACTGTTTTAGGGACAACAATAAAAAAATCAGTAGAATTCCGTTGTTTCCACACAAAAAAATGTCCCACCTTTTTTTATTAAGCTTTGAAATTATTAATAGGAATGCACATAATTGCATGGTTGACTCCGGTGCATCATCAAACATGATGCCTCTATCGGTATGTTAGAAAATTAATGCAGAAGTACAACCTTCTGATATTAAAATTATTCATCTAGATTGAACGAATGTTAAATTGATCGGTGAGCTTAATAATGTGCTGATTAGATTATCGTCCAATCCTATTGTTCATTAGATAATTGATATTATCGTCGTTGATATTCCTGAAGTTTATGGTCTATTTTTAAGCAGAGATTGGTCAGAACAACTGGACGATTATTTATCTACAGACTGGTCTCACTTGTGGTTGCCTGAAAATGGACAACCCTACAAAATCAGGATAAACAGGGAACGCTATCTTAAGCATATCGTGACAGATCTGAACGATATAAATGAACCATTCGTTACATCCATAAATTCATTTGAAACACAGGGAATGCATACCGCTTTTGGTAATTTCATGACCAAAATATCTTCTAACATTGATCTAGGGAAGCAATCTGAAGTTACAACCTATACTCAGACACCAGCTTTGCCAAATACGCCAAGTACTACTGATGATGCACGGATCCGGTCCTTATATTTCGACGGATCTAAATCCCGAGAAGGAGCAGGTGCTGGCTGTGTACTCATTGACCCGACAGGTAATGAAACTTTTATTTCTTGTCGATTAGTGTTTGAATGCACTAACAACACAACCAAGTACGAAGCGCTTCTTCAAGGACTCGGGAAAGCACTCGACATGGATGTGCAAAATTTGGTAGTCTTTGGTGATTCAGAAATCGTGGTCAAACAGGTAATAAACGTCATACATTGTTTGTCACCGCATATGAAAATCTACCAAACCAAGGTATGGAGTTTAATGCATAAATTTTCAGCATTTAATATAAATTCCATTCCTAGAATGAGTAATATAGAAGCTGACCTCCTAGCCAATGTTGCTTCTGAATTGTTGCCTGCTGAAGGCCTTTCTCCTAATGTGTTTTCGATCGAATTGTTGTTCTGGGAGCATTAGCACTGTTCTTTTACAGGTTTCCCTCACAGGCTGGACAATTAGGAGCTTGAATTACGCAGGGACATAAATTTAGCTTAGTTGATTAGTTACAGGTTAGTTTACTTGTTATTTAGTTAAAATTGTGTTGAAATAAGAACAACATGAGTTAGATTTGACTGTTTATGCATTCTTATTTCAATTATGTTTGATTAACATCCATTTAATTTTAAAATTTTAAATATTCAACAGAAAACAAAAAAATGTATGTGCTTTCTTTATCTCTTTTATAAACACTTTCAAAAAAACATTTGTTTCGCAGGATGTCAAGTAAATCTTACAAGTTGTATATACATTGTTTATAATCATATGCACATACTAACCTTTCTATTTTGACATTTGTAATTATTAAATTTATATCCTTAATATCATAGTCTTTAGATTAGTTTCCTCTCTTTTGTTATTTTTAGGACTTTAGTTGGCCAATAGAGCCATTTAACCCGTCGGGTCATTTCATTCCAAACGGATTGGGTTATTTAGACAACCCCGGTTTGGATTTGACCTTTCAGTTGACGATGTGTCACTTACGCCCGTCAACACAGTCCTATGATCATGAGGAATTACACATACATGGTTTATTCTTTTATTTAAGCAACAATTATAGTTTCCATGGCTCCAATGACCCATCTTTACAAAAAGTTCATTAATTTCTTTGAACTTAAACAATCATTTAACAAGATTCTGCCATTTTTGGTCATTCACATTTAGGTTCCACCATTAAGGCTTGTCAACATATTTCCACTTCTATAGGGGTAGCTATCATTTTTACCAAGGAAAAAACAATGCTTATGTTGCAAGAAACCCCAAAACAAGAATTCAATCTACATTCCTTCTTCACAAGGAACTAGTGCAGATCATGAACAAATTTTAACGCAAAGAAACTCTTTATAATAGGCTCATCTTGGCCTTGTTATACTAGTCCCATGACTAATCTCTAGCCCATCCATGCCCAGTGTTTGAACTCCACTCTGATACCACTTTGTAAGACCCTCGACCCAATAAGTACCCTTTTAAGGGATGGGGTGTTAAAATTTCTCTTTTCTGCAATCATCCCAAAGCCTTTTCTTGAGGGAACCATTGTCTTCTTCTTGTCAAGATCTTTCCAATGATTGTCATCATGCTCAAAAGTGAGCTCTGGATCAAAATTTGTAGCGTTGTAAAGTTCCATAGGCCTTTAATGGTCAAAATCCACCTCATTTCCACCTGGTATGCAGGTGGCTCCCCGTCATTTGTGCCATATGATGTGGCATTTACGTGGCACCTACTACTCTCACCCTTCAGGGTCTCAACCTACTTGGCCCTCCAAATATGACGGTCCTCGGAGTAGGGAAATCAACAAATCTGATCTACTCAGGGCCTTTTTCATCATCAGAGTCCTTCCATCAAAGTACCTCCACTCCTCACTTCCCTGCTCCCTTCAATGACCTCAGTCCGATGACATCCTCCTCCTATGGATCTAACAGTCTTGGAAGTCAGGAAATCAACGACCTTGTTTGCATCAGAGCCTTTACCTACTCGACGGTTAACACCTGCCTCCCTTGGGGGAACCTCTTAAACATAACACTTCCACATCCTGCCACCTAGGTCTTTGTTGCCACTGTGTACCTACCACATGGCGTGACATGTGTCATACATATATTCCCATGGAACTCTACTTCAAAATGGCAATCTCATCGGGACACGTAGCAGAGTCTTCGTTTGACACATGGCACCACCTTTGTCAAGACACATGGGTTGACATAGTGCTTAGAGTCCCTCCCTTTGGAGTTCAATCATTTCAGTAACTTGGACCACTCCAACAAGCCCACTCCGATGACACTCCCTTTGACAAATCTAATGGTCCTAGAAGATCAATGATCATTGGCTCTGATTTTGTCGGTGCCTCTAACTTGCACGTCGATTAACATCCTTTCCTTCTAACTTTCATACTTAACCCTGTGTGGTCCACAAAAAATCAATGGCTATCGTTTCATCATGACCACTCTCCGATCAACGACCCAGATCAATCCTCATAGTACTCTCATCAGAGTGCCTTCCCCACTGGGACCGCCACTCACTCCGACTAGCTCCCTCCGATGAACGGTTGAGATCTATCGACCAACAGATCTGAGGGCTAGGATGGAGACACCTGTCCTAAGGATTCAGACTAACAAGGTCCCCATCAGACCTTCCTACAAATTAGAGGTTGACATGTGTCAACCAATGGGACACACTTTCTCTCCTTTTCAGCATGACATCACTCACCCTCTTAGGTTCACTTAAGTGGGACCCCACATAATATTTGAGTTGGCACCTAAGATACGTGGCCCTACCCAAATCCACTGCCTGACTTGACACATGGCACCTAGACCATGTCATGTTTTTCTCCCTCAAAGTTCCAAATCACATTGACATGTGGCACAATCACCACTTGACACAGGGACCACCCATGTGAACTGACATGGCGTAGAAATCATCGTCTGGCACTCGAATCGTCCATCTAGGTTTTTCCACTTGTCCTCCCTGTGACACACTAACCACCACGTTGGCACCTATATCACCCTGATGTCACTCCCCTTTCCAATACTCACCAAGGGAATAGGTAGGACCCATGACGAATCAACGACTGAGACTGTGCCACATCCAATCTTCGATCTACGGTCTAGATTGCTGCTCAGAGTTCCCTCCATTGGGGTACCTCCACCTCAGACATCCATAGTTTCTCCAACCATTGAAATATAATGGTACTCCTAGCGATGGATCCAACGGTCCTCATTCACTTAATCCAATGATCTAGATCTATTTGAGTTACATAACTTCATGGAAGTTAGGCATTCTAGGCTCCCTTGCCTCGAAATGGACCATACTGGATCCAACAATCGTAATCCACTGGGATCACCCTTAACAAATCAACAATTTTGGTTCTTGCTCGGGGTTCCTCTCATCAGAGTTCTTTTCACTCAGACACTCCAATGACTATTCCCTCTGATGTAAGGCTAAGATTTACTCCCTTTGGTGTTAATCCATGGCTATGATTCATTCTGGCTTGTAGCATATGATCTATGTAGGTTAACTGTCTGAAATCATATATTAGTCAAATTTTCAGAGGTTCTTCAAAGGTTTTCCTTTGCTTAATAGTCTGACTCAGGACTTCACTACTTGGGTTCTTTCCAGGCTCATTCTTTAAGGATTTGTTAGGATTTTGAGCTCTGATACTCACTTTGCAACTCGATTAAGAAACTCTCACTCTGGTCAGAGTTGAAGATTTCATCTTGTAATCTTTCCCCATCGAGGAAATCCATTACAATGAATACATGTACTTTATCCACGCATCATGCTTAAATGCATGTTTACCTTCTTTATCTTAGTACAAAACAAGAAGTTTATATTCAATTGTGTAAAACAAACATTACTATCCTCAATCACCAGACATAGAGACTGGCCAATGGATAGGTACCGATTCCATTAACTAAGCATATACAATCACAACCGAAATATAGGCATCAAATCTTTATTTCAGTTTGATTACATAGAATACAAAAATAATTTTCTGATACAAGTTGTGACCAGCCAGTTGACTGTGGGTGTTCGCATTTCCACCCAACCATAGGCTCTACATACTCAGTCACTTCGGTAGCAAGCCACCCCTGTTCCAAGCAATGATACCACGAGGGAATCTCTCTCAAGCTCTCAAGGAGATCAATATGTGAAGGTTACTCTCCTTCACAACACTTTTGATAAGGATTTCCTCACACCCACCTAGCTCAGGTATTTTGAGGTTTATCAGATGCCCTTCCAGCATCAAGCTGACGATATCCTCAAATCATATTGGGTTCTTGGATTTTCAAGCCTATTGTGCATCCATGCTTACATGGTTTTCTACTGATGCTTCCTCACACCATCCCTCTTCTTACAAGTCTTTCTCTTTGACCTGAAACTGAAATTTTGTATCTTCTCAAGCTCAGATCTCTTTCCCCTCTCTTTGCCCATTCGTGGGCTCAGTCCCCTTGCTAATCCTCATGTGTCTTTCTTGCACGCCTTCCCCCCACACCGGAAGGTTCCCGACATATCCTATTCCTTCTTTCAGAAGGAACCCGTGGGGTCATACTAGGGATTGCAAAAAGGGTACTTTGTTGTACCTCAGGATGACAACTTCTACTGTCCTAACTAGATTTACCATACCTATATTCATGGGGGTGGTTGGTTGCTCAACCACCGGTCCTCCCTCATTAACTGATTTTGTCTCGGAATCTGAGTTAAGGGAAATGACTGAATATTTTAAAAATAATTTTAGTTTAGTAGATCCTCCTATCATTCCTCTAGTGGTATCATGGCTAGTGTTTTTAAGTATTCACCCCCCACAATCAACTATTGGCATTATTAATTAAACAATAATATTTTTACAATATTTACATGCCTTTGCATAACAATCATTAAATCATGATTATTTACATAGATAATTAGGGTTTTTAGAAAGGGGGTCTCACATTCCCAAGCTTTCAAGTTCAGTAGCCATCATCTATCATGTATCATACACATACAGTCCTCATGAGATATCATCATAGCAATTTTACTTATAATTGCAATTTTTTTTCACAAGGAAAAAACAAGTTTCCCAGTACGCGATTCCTTCTCATAACGTTTGGCTCTTGCAGTACTAGGTATCGATATTCCTTATGGGATTACACCATTTCCATATCCAAGACCAATATTCCTGCAATTTTCTCAACTTTCATTCAACCAAACAAATTGTCAGTACTCATGCACATTGTCATTTTATTGCACATTAAATTTTTTGCAATATTTACAACAACTCATGAAATGATCTAAAAATTGTATCTTTCCAACAATTCAATCACTTCTAGCTACTATTCATATTAAATGGAATGAAACTATCATTCCCTACACATGCATTATCAACACCCAAGCTTTTCATAATGCAATAAAACATTATTGTTTCCGTGCAGTGGGAAGACCCAAGGTTCAACATCAAATCAACAACAAAAATCCAAAGATACCTGCCCTTTCGGCATCACCCGCAAGCAGGTGAAGTCTCATGCGAGGTACCTATGGGGACTGTAGGAACCAAGTTTTCGCAGTCATGGGGGAATATGAGGCATTCATCTTAACCATTCACTTAGTATTCATTCATTTATACCGTGCACGAAATCATAACAACATAATAACGTATGACATATTCATCTAACTTAACCATTCAACAGGTGCGTGGAACCATCAGATACATATTCATATTAACCATTGAGAATATACTACATGTGTGAAATAAACATAATAAACAAACAAATCATGACAACAAACACATTAGCACACGGGGTGATCCAGGTGGATATTGGTGGCCACCCACCTATTCCACTTGGACCCACACCATTGTTTCTTTCAGTTTCCTTAATTGTATCACAATTTACTATTTTTAGCAGTTCTTCGGGTCCTGAACTTTCAGAGCTGTTTCGAGGCCCTAAACGACGTTTTTTGGGCATGAATGCTCCGGCGAATATGAGTCTGTTTCGAACTCAATATTTGATTTTAACAGTGTATTCCTCGGATAGATCTTTCTAACGATGTATCATGTGTGTCAAACGGAGATAGTATGCCAAAGTTACGACCCTAGGAAATTGATGTACCAATTTACCCCAACGGGGCCCATATTCTGGCGTTTCATCTCCTAGGGTTAGGTTTTTGGATGTTGAGGGTTTTCCATTGTTTCTCAGTAATAGATAGGCCTTCGAGCCTCATTGTAATGAGCAGTTCAGAGGCCAGTAGCCGCCACATCTCTTCTCAGAGATAAGCTACCAGCGCCTTAGCTAGTTTATTTCCATTCTGTTTGTAAGCATTTTTCAGTCATTTGTTATTAATGAAATGAAGTCTTAGTTCCGCTGCATCTCTGCGTTTATGTGTATTTCTATATTTCATTGTGTTCCTACATAAATCCGGATCAGTGGTATCAGAGCGGTCTGCTCGTTCGCGATCTTTCTTTGCATGTCCCCAACGAGGTCAGGGTATAAGGAGTTGGGGCTCGATCTGGTTGAACCTTTGCAGGACCAGTCTCGCAAACCTCGACGACTACCCATGGGGGAAGAAAAGAAAGATGAGGGAGTAGGAGATCCTATCAAAATGGTGCTCGAGGAGGCCCTCAAGAAACAAAGGAAAGCGATGATGGAAAACTTTGCCCAGATTCTTCAACGGATTCCCACTAGCGGCACATCGACATCCAATAACCACTCTGGAGGCGCCACTCCTTTTAGGGTACAAGTAAACTTTGACATTCCCATATTTGAGGGCCAAATAGATGCAGATGTCGTAGATAGATGGTTGAATCTGTTAGACGGATATTTCTCGGTTCATGAATTTTCTGATCGAGAAAGGATTATTTTCGCACTCCTCAAAGCTGCCCCCCATGTCAAGGAATGGTGGGAAACCTACTCGGAGCAACAAGGTGAGGGGGAACCCTCTCTGTTCTCGGCAGCACCCACTTAGAATTCTTTCTGAGACGCTATCAAGGAACAATATTATCCCATGGGGAGCTATGAGGACAAATACATACAATGGACTATGCTGTAGCAACAAAGGGACCAAGATGTGCATGAGATGATAAATTTGTTTCATACCCTACGCACAAAGTTGGGTATCAAAGATTCAGAGAAACATTTGGTGTTAAAGTACCGCAGTTGTCTGCACATATACATTCAAGAGGAAATGGAGTTCCTCAACATCTCCTCGCTTGGTGTGGCGTACCGATATGCTGCCAAGATTGAGCAGAAGTTCAAACAGAAAAAGTGAGACTTTGGGTCTGCGAATCAGAAGCAAGGGAAAGGTACCCCCAAACCACCAAACAAAGGACCAAGCCAAGGTGGGGTGGCCCAGGATAACCTGCCAAAGCCACAAGCAAAGAACAACACCACAAAGCCAAAAAAGGACACGGGGAAGTGGTGTGAGTTCCATAAGAGCTCCACTCACAACACAAGTGAGTGTCGGGCCAAGAAGTCACTGGTAGCCGAGTTGAAGGCTTCTGAATCGGATGCATGCTCCGACTCTGAATCAGAACCCAACAAGGGGAATGACAGGGGGAAGCAGATCATCGATGTGAAGCCCAACGCCACCGTTGCCACCACGAAGATCCAGAAGTAGGAACCAGAAGATCCAGAGGAGGTGGAGTGTCTCTTCCATTCCAAGATGTGGGTAAAGGGTTCCCTGTTGCAGTTCATTGTCGACAGTGGGAGCCAGAAGAAGCTCATCTCGGTAGAGGTCATGAAGCGGCTGGGCTTGCAGACCACAGCAAACCCACAACCATACACCATCGGGTGGTTGCACCAAGGACGAGACCTCCACGTCAGCCAACAATGTTGCCTTCCCTACAACATCAAGCCCTTCACGGATGAGGTATTATGTGACATTGCTCCTCTTGATGTTTTTGATGTATTATTAGGCCAACTGTACTTGTGGAAGTGACATGCTGTGTATGAGTCCAGGCCTCGTGCTGTTATTATCACCTTGGGAAATAAGCTGTACAGGATACCGAAGATAGCACCGCCTACCACCATCTCTTTGGTTACTACAAAACAATGCAGTAAGCTCATTTCCAAAACCAGGAAATTTGTTTTCCTGATGATCTGCCCCTAGGGAAAGAAGAAGACTGTGGCCATGACCTCCAGACAGGGCCCCACTGCACAAAAAAAACAGATGGATAAGGTCATGGAGGAGTACGAGGACATCTTCACCTCCCCCGCAGGGGTGCCTCTACACTGCCAGGTCAAGCACCCCATCGATTTGACCCCAGGTGCGCCACTGCCCAATGGACCCATCTATCGGCGCTCTTTTCTGGAGAACGACGAAATCAAGAGGCAG
>JASDQU010100419.1:243132-307115 GCA_032191745.1 Picea mariana
CAAGGAGGGCCTTTTCGAATGGTTGGTCATGCCATTCGGGTTGACGAATGCCCCTGCAACCTTCATGAGGCTAATGGACGACATCCTACGACCATTCACCAACTCATTTGTAGTGGTGTACTTGGATGACATTCTGATCTTCAGCCAGACTTGGGAAGAGCACCTCCACCACATCTGACAGGTCCTCCAAACACTGCGACAACACAAGTTGTGTGCCAATATGGAGAAATGCACTTTTGACATGACCCAGGTTCAGTATCTGGGATACATTATTGATGAGCAGGGGGTGCATGTGGATCCAGCAAAGATCCAAGTCATTCGGGATTGGCCAGCCCCAACCACCCTAACAGAGCTCCACAACTTTTTAGGTCTTGCCAATTTCTACCGCAAGTTTGTGTTGGGATTCTCTCATATCACTTGGCCCTTGAGTCAAGTCACCAAGGGAGGATCTAAAGCAAAATTATTTTGGTCTGAATCTCAACAGAAGGCGTTTGGGGAGTTGAAGCATCGCCTCTGCTCTGCACCAGTGCTCACATTACCATACTTGCAACAACCATTTGAGATCGAGACAGATGCCTCTGACTATGCCATTGGGGCAGTCCTTACTCAACATGGGCATCCAGTGGCATATCACAGTGAGACACTTTCCGACACAATCCAAAAGTATCCCACTTATGACAAAGAAATGTATTCCATTGTCCAGGCTTGTCGGCAATGGAAGCATTACATTTTGGGAAAGGAAACGGTCATCCACACAGACCACTGACCCCTACAGTTCATACAGACACAAGGGAAGTTGCAGATTGATTGCCATCAGAAGTGGTCCACATACCTGCAACAGTTTCATTTGAACATTAAGTACAAGAAAGGCAGCACCAATAATGTTGCAGACTGCCTCAATCGATCACCCATCCTAGTGCTAACCACTGTGCTCAACCCTTATGGGCACGAGACTTTTGATTGGCCGCTTCTCTACACAAGTGATCTAGAATTCGGCCACACATACAGTACACTCTTGGAGGGTAAGAAAGTTCCCAATTTTCACCTCCAGGATGCCCTGCTTTGTCACGTGGGACACCTTTGTGTTCCTTCAAGCGAGTGTGCCAAGATGATTTGGGAGGCGCACTATAGTCGGGTCGCTAGGCATTTCGGGGTCAAGAAAACCACGACAGTACTACAAAAGTATTTCTATTGGCTGAACCTTTGACAGGATGTCGGGAAGTACATCAAGTCCTGCACTGCTTGCGCCATTGCCAAATTGACCATCAAGAAGCAAGGCCTCTATACTCCGCTTCCTACTCCCAGTTGACCTTGGGAATCCATCTCTATGGATTACATGTCGGGCCTTCCTTCTACTAAGCATGGCAATGATTGTGTTTTTGTGGTCGTCGACCGATTCTCGAAGATGTTCATTATGATGGCCTACAAGAAGAATATCACAGCAGAAGCCACTGCTAAACTCTTCTTTGAATGAGTGTGGGTACACTTTGGGATCCCACAGTCTATCATCTCAGATCGGGACAACAGGTTCCTTAGTACATTTTGGTCTAGCCTCTGGTCGATGCTGGACACCAAGCTCACCAAGTCCATAGCTTTCCATCCGCAAACTGATGGCTAGACAGAGGTCATCAACCGGATGNATGGCCTACAAGAAGAATATCACAGCAGAAGCCACTGCTAAACTCTTCTTTGAATGAGTGTGGGTACACTTTGGGATCCCACAGTCTATCATCTCAGATCGGGACAACAGGTTCCTTAGTACATTTTGGTCTAGCCTCTGGTCGATGCTGGACACCAAGCTCACCAAGTCCACAGCTTTCCATCCGCAAACTGATGGCTAGACAGAGGTCATCAACCGGATGATTGTACACATTCTGCGCATGTACAACTCAAAGCATCCACGCACATGGGATGAGAGCCTCCCCTATGTAAAACACAGCTACAACCGGGCTCTCCATAGCTCAACCGGCCACAGCCCCTTTCAAGTGGGCTTGGGATTCCAGCCACTATGTCCCATTGACGTAGCCATGCCATTTGCGACTACTCGGGCAGATTCAACCCATGTCCAGTCTGAGGCTGACAAGGCAAACAACTTCATTGAGCACATTCAACACATCTGCCAACAAGTTCATGACATATTGGACAGAGCCAATGCTAAGTACAAGCAACGACATGATCAACATCGGGTGCCACACAACTTCCAGGTGGGCGACAAAGTGTGGCTACATTTTTAAAAGGAGCGCCTTGCTGGACCCTACCGCAAGATTCACCCGCTCCGATATGGGCCATACACCATCACCAAGGCTGTAGGGGACAATGCCTTTGAGCTCGGTATTCCGCCATTCCTTGGTCTGCACCCAGTGTTCAATGTGGACCGCCTTCGGCCCTACTTTCCACCTCTACTAGACACATCCGACATGGCATAACAACTCACACCAACAGAGTTAAACCCAGATTGCATGGAACAAGACACAACTGATCGAATTATGGACACATAGATCAAGAACACCCGCCAACAGAGGATCCAGCTATATCGAGTTGTCAAAGCAGGCCAACTCCTTCACTAGGGACCAAGTTCAGCAGAAGTTTTCTCATCTCATGGAGGAACTCAACACAATGGGGACCATTGCTTCCTAAGGGGGGAGGACTGATCCAGGTGGATATTGGTGTCCACCCACCTATTCCACTTGGACCCACACCATTGTTTCTTTCAGTTTTTCAGTTTCCTTAATTGTAGCACAATTTAATATTTTTAGCAGTTCTTCGGGTCCTGAACTTCCGGAGTTGTTTTGAGGCCCTAAACGACGTTTTATGGGCATGAATGCTCCAGTGAATATGAGTCCGTTCTGAACTTGATATTCACTGTCAGCAGTGTATTCCTCGGATAGATCTTTTCTAACTTTGTATCATGTGCGTCAAATGGAGATAGTATGCCAAAGTTACGACCCCGGGAAATTGATGTACCAATTTACCCCAACGGGGCCCATATTCTAACGTTTCATCTCATAGGGTTAGGTTTTTGGATGTTGAGGGTTTTCCATTGTTTCTCAGTAATATATAGGCCTTCGAGCCTCATTGTAACGAGCAGTTCAGAGGCTAGTAACCGCCACATCTCTTCTCAGAGATAAGCTACCAGCGCCCTAGCTAGTTTATTTCCATTCTGTCTGTAAGCATTTTTCAGTCATTTGTTATTAATGAAATGAAGTCTTATTTGCGCTGCATCTCTGTGTTTTTGTGTATTTCTATATTTCATTGTGTTCCTACATAAATCCGGATCACGGGGATTTAACGTGGTTCACCCCAATTGGGCTACGTCCACAACGACTAGCTTCTTATATTATTCATTCATCATCAGTTCCCACCACAGGTGCGCATTGCACTCATACAATAATATTTAGTTAAATCCCAAACCTTCCCATGTCATTCTATGTTGGAATGCACACATACCTCTCAACTAATATTCGACTCATCTCATACTCATCAACTCAAAAAAATAACCACTAGACTCGTCAACACTCGAACAATGAACTAACAAAGAGCAACCTCTACCCCAAAAACCAATTACATATTTATAGAATTACATTAGGGCTTAAGATGTTACAATGTGGAAAAAATCTCCCAAAATCCCAACTAACTTACGCCCTTTTGCACACCGAATCCTTATAATGTACTCACTATCTTCCATGCGTGTTGTTCCTTTATTGACATGTCACACAATCCGCTCCTGCGTGATTCCCAAAACTTACCCAAAATGACCTGCTCCAACAATTACCAATAAGTAAACCGTTGTGTGAATGCCCATAGCCACATCTATACAATGCATCCTTGCATTGACTATGGAATACAACATACCTATGTCATGTACTCAACCATTGTGAGTTAGAAGGTTCAACCAAAACCTCAACTTATCATCCAAACTATTTGCCATTACTTGTTCAAATATTTGGATACCTTCCTCTTTGATCCATACACAACACTAGGAATTTAATCCTTTAGTGCTCTTTAGTGTCGACAAAGGGGCTGTTGTACAAACATTGGTTATACGGGGAAGACCAATAAGCACTAGTATGGTGCTTTAGCCCTTTTGTTATCACAGGAAGTTGTCATGGGTCATTTGTCCATTAGGTTTTAATTTTTATCCTTTAGTCTTTAGGTTTGTTTTATTTTTTTCCCTTTGTGATTTGCTTAGGTTAGTCTAGAAAAATAAAGACTTCGGTTTTTGTTCACTTTTTTGGCCCATACATATGGTTATAGCCTAGGTTCATTTTATGGTTTATGTCTTTGAATCACCATTTGACTTGACACCAAGCATTATCGACCCCATGATCCTAACGACCTGACAAGTCACTCCATCCACTCATGCTCTTGATCCTTTCCATGTTTTCCCTATTCCTGTTAAGGAGTGAAATCAAACTTTGAAAAGGGTGCTGCCAACTCACTAGGTGTTTTCGTAGCGCACCTTTATCCTTATGCTCCTTTACCATAATTCGCCATCATCAGCTGATGTCACATCTTTCATTGTTTTCAACATCCTTGTATTCAAAAGGAATATTGAGATTTGGTCATTTATGAGGTTGGTAACTGTTTATCAACTTGAAATTTTCCTCCTAAGCTCGACACTGCTAAAACCACTAGTCCAGACAGAGCTGCGAATTGCGCTACCAGATTGACTATTCGAGCTGAATTGGAGGTTGAGGTGGATGAAACAATTCCATAGCTTGCTGCAGATCCTCCATTTATCTGCCATAAACTCCAAGTGTTTCGTGAGTTATTTCAGTTGCATTGAAGAGTGTTAAGATTTCTCTGCCTTATCGTTTGGTAGCACCTGGCGCTGCAAGCTACATCTTCTCCCACCTACTAGCCTATGTACCTCTCCTTCCACAGACTCCATAGCCATTTTCATACTGATATTTTTCCCATACTAAGATCAAGCCATTTTACTTTAGAGATTTGAATGCCCATTCATCCACTTGGCTCATGTGTCCACATTGTGCTACAAAAATTGCTGCCAAAACTACGCTATGGATCCTCTGTTCCAACGTTGTGTTTTCCTTGTTTAGATCAGTGCCATCTTCTGTGTTCACATCTCCAACATTAGCCTTCCTTATTCACTGTGTCATCCTAAATTTTTATCTCAGAGTCTGCTTGCAGTGACGAGGATAGAAGCCCCTACATTTTAAAAGCCTTGATGACCTTGTATGGTGGCTTAATGACAGTCTAAACCCGAACAATGCATCCCTGCATACCATTTTCTCAGAGTTTCTTTCCCTCATTTTGAAACCATCAAACCAGTTTATTGTTAATTCAAAAGTGAGTTGGAGGAAAAGCCTTGAATGATTAACCATTGATCACCTTCAAACCTCAAAGACCGTTGCCTCTATTTGGTTTCTTTACCCCTCATAGCATTACAATCTTTGATCCCTTGTTTCTATCCATGTATACACCTAAAAGGAAGAAGTCTCATAAGGGAGGGAGTGTGGTCAGGACTAAGCCTTCTGACATGCACCTATTTGATGATGAGCCTATGGTCAGGGAGGTTTTCCAAAGGGTTGGCTGCCTCTCTTTTTGTCAAAACATGCAGAGGGGACACCCATAAGTAGCAAGGAAGTTTGGATTAAACTTTTATGGCATTAAGACCAAGATAAGAGACCTTGAGTTTGAGGTATCTGAGGCCTCTATTGCAGCAGTCACTGAGATACCCAACACCGGTGAGAGGTGGTTCAAATGCATGATCCTCAATGCAGCCTTTTCGAAGGATTTCCTCAAACCAGACTATAAAAAAGACAATTTTTCTAAGGGAGTGCCTAGGAGCTACCTGGTTGAAGGATTTGATAAAATGCTAAATATTATCCATGAATACTTTACATGTGAGGGAAGATTTAACATGATATACCAGTATCACATAAGACTTTTGCTACATTTCACTGGTAAGGATTCAATGAATATCCCTTTTTATTTGTTGAGAAGTATGGGAAAGATGTCTGATAGAGTCCAAGCCAAGTCCAAGGCTGTGGACACTAGTGTTTTCCACTTTGGGTTGATCAGGATGTTGGTTATGGAAGAGTTGAAGAAAAGGAACATTTATGGGGAATAGTTCATTGTCTCTGCCAATATGCAACTAGATATAGCCTCTACCCCTCAATCCAGGATGCAGAGCCCTTTTCCATGTAATAGTGTTTCTCCAAGAGGAACAAGCAAGAAGAGAAAAATCAAACCTACTACCCAAGACAAAGAAACCCCTAAAGAAATTGAAGAAGAAGAGAGGGAGGTTCATCACTCCCCACAGAGAGAATTTTCACCTCCTTCTGCACCTGAATTGGAAGAAGCTCCTTAATCAACCAAAACCACAGCTAAGAGGGGGAGGAAATCACATTTCCATTCACCTGCTCCAACAGCTAAGACCAGAGTCAGGAGGCCTTTTACTAGATCATCATCCCACAAAGAAGTTGTTGAAGCATAAGTCATACTTAAGGCTTCAGTCCCAAAGAAAGCTAAAGGTAAAGATGAAGCCATTGAGGAGCCTATTGAGGTTATAGCCAAAGCCTTTGTTCAACAAAAAGACAAAGGTAAAGGTAAATCCACTGAGAAGACTATTGAGGTTATCAACATCAACACTCCCACTTTCAAAAGATTGATTAAAAAACTCAGGGATGCTAGAAAGGAAGTTGTCCATTTGAAGGAAAAAAGATTGACTAAGAGAAGAAAGATGGAGGAGCTCATGGACATATACAATGAAACCCTTGATTTGGAAAGGTTTACAATAAGAATATTCTTACCTCTCCATAGACAACTTAAGACTTTGTACAGGAAAATAGAACTATTCAATCCCAAAACAGGAAGCTCAAGGAAGAATTGCAGCCCTTCAAGAATGATTTAGCTGGAAGGAACTTAAATGTTCTAGTACAGGCTACAATAAAAAGAGATGAACCGATAGTGGAGAAGAGTACCCTTACTAAAGAAAGAGATGTTGCCATAACAAAGGGAAGTTATCTTGCAACAAGGAGTAGTGCTAGATTGAGGAAGTAGATGGGGGGATGACAGATCCATTTTTGTGGGTGATCACTTTTTGCAAGTTTTAAATGTTCATGGAAGTATGATTTTTCACCTATACAAGAATCTATAGTCTCCTGGTCCATTAGCTAAGCTTTTTGTGTTTTTGAAGAATTGTTACATCACAAAGAAAAACACAGAGATTTCGTAGCGCCATGGCGCTACATAATTGTCTACACAGGCTATTCTGCAGTTGTGCTACCAAAGGCGCTACAAAATCTGCAGAGCTATTTTACACAAGAAGGGTGCTACGGAATCTGCATAGTTATTTACAAAGGAGGCGCTAGGAAATCTGTAGATCTATTTTACAAGGGGCGCTGCGGAATTGGCTAATGAATGCGCTATAGAATGGCGCTACAAACCGGCCATTACAGTCAAAGGTTCAAGTTCACGACTCCTTGATTTTGATGAGGTGGAAGAAAACAAGAATCAACAGGTGGCAGTTGGGGATCAACATATGAGCTTGGAGGACACATGGCATTGGAGAAGGATGCACCCAAGCTGCAAGACATGCCATTTAATTCTTGTTAGAGTGGTTTCCAACATGGATCCTAAATTGTAGCATTTTGTTAGACATGTTAGTACAAATGTTAGCATTGTAGTTGAGCAAAGCTCCCTTATTGTAATATTTTGACTAAGTAAAGATGTTCTTTGGTTATGCATTAGACTTGAGACATTTTCATTGATAGAAGTCAGTTTCCCTTCATCATCTTATTGCCTCTTATTTTGAAAATCTCATGATTAGATGATTCATATGAGATGTTGTGGTTGTGTTATAATGGATTTTTGATTATAATGTTGCTATGGATGTTTTTCAGTGTTTTAAACTTTAAGTTCGAGAAGTTCTGAAGGATTGAATGACAAAGAAATACTGATTCTGAAGGTGAATTAGAAATAAATACATTAAAGATTGCAGCTTGCACCTGATCACTCCGCTTTTTCAGTTGTGGCTCAGAAAAGCAGACACACGAGGTCTACTCCACATCTACCTCTGACAAGACTT
Organism: Picea mariana; assembly: GCA_032191745.1. Classification (NCBI taxonomy): domain Eukaryota; kingdom Viridiplantae; phylum Streptophyta; class Pinopsida; order Pinales; family Pinaceae; genus Picea; species Picea mariana. The sequence goes on from JASDQU010100419.1 coordinate 251,186, forward strand.
GAAGCTAACCCAGAGAAGATTACAATAAAGGAAAGGCTTCTCAAGAAGGATTTTCAGCTACTGTACCAGGTACTTCTGGTCATTTACATGATTCTATTTTTAAAACTCCAGTAGCCATATCTAACCCTCCTCTTTTACCTTATACTAAAGTTTCTAGAAGTTTGGATTTTGAAAATTTTCCTGTTGAATACTCTTCTTTTATCCCCAAATTGAAAGAAGAAATTTTTGAAACCCTTGTTTCTCCTGATGTTGTAAGTTGTTTCAGACTTGAGAGTCTTGAAGATTTTCCTACTTTGGGCCTTCCTACTCCTCCTCCTATCAAATTTACGGTGACTAAAGAAGAGGAAACCCATTTTTTGTTGGACACTATACCATCTTCCTCCAAGACTCAAACTTTTCTTCTGAAAACTGAAACCTCTCAATCCAAGCTTCCTCTTTCTCCAAAAATCCAAATTGCATTTGCAGCTGTTAAAACTCCATCTCCCCCTTGTTCCCCTACAGTTCACAACCTAATGACATGTGCTAATATTCGTAGAAATAGGATGGATGCCATTGTGGCTGCTAGGTATGCCCCTCTTATTTTACCTCAGCCTACGAATGATCTCCCAGTTGGAGACTACCTTAAGTACATTCCAAAGTTCACTGGGGAGGAAGACATAACTACAGAAGAACACCTTGGAGATTTTATAGTTATGTAGATAATCTTAACATTGAAAATGAAGATGTGTGGATGAGAGTATTTTTACAGAGCCTTGATGGTGATGATAGAAAATGGTTTAGGGGTTTGACTCCTAAATCTATTGTTGGGATTGAAGCTTTGGATGATGCCTTCTTGAGGCATTGGGGGGGATAAAAAGGATTTCCTTTATTATATTACAGAATTTGGATCAATTAAGAGGAAAGAGGGGGAATCTGTTTCTGACTTCTCAAAGAGATTCAATAAAATGTACAACAAGATTCCCGCTGAAATAAATCCTACAGAAACCTCTACCAAGATTATCTATGCCAGTGCTTTTGACCCTTAGTTCTACCTCCTGTTGAGAGAAAGAAGATCTACCTCTTCAACTCATATGCAAGATGCAACCTTAGAAGTAGAATCTAATATATTGGAAGCTCACAAAATTAGGGGAAAGACTGATAGAGACAAAAGGAAAGGTAGGGTTGAATCTTCAACCTAAGAATCCCCTGTTGTCCAGCCTCAAGTTGATGAACTTACAAAATTGGTAAAATCACTTTCAGCTGAAATGGAGAAGTTGAAACTTGAAGGAAAATAGAACTATAGAAACACACATAATGATGATAATAGAGGTAATTTCAGAAGACCAAATAATGCCCCTCAGGTCCTCCCAAGAGATCAAAGAAATAGGGATAGGGATGATAAAAAAATCCAAGCCCCTCTCCAAAACAACCTTGTTGTTGATGAAGAAGGAGAGGATGAATTAACTGATCCTGAAATCCATTGTCTTGGTGAAGCCTCTTCATCTCCTCATTTGACCCAATCTGCAGATGAATATTCTTTCATGGATAGTGAGTTAAATGAATTGAGTAAAGGGGAAAAAACAAATGACAATCCTAGTAAATACAACCTAAGGTCAAAAATAAAGACAAAAATACTGACACTTCTGATCAGCCCACTAAAACAAATTTTTTTGCTAAGGCTATGACAACTAGCAACAAAGAAAAAGATGCACAAAGCCCTCAAGCATTGGTTAAGAGTCATGGCCCAGAAATTAAAGAGATTCTAAAATCCCCATCATGCTTTATCTTTGAAAGTGAAATTCAAAAGATCAAAATCCCTGTACCTTTTTGGGAGATGATCAAGAATAAGGAATTCAAAACATATCTTTCTAAAATGCTTCAGCCTGAGCCTTCTTCTAATTCCACATATTCAGTCAATCTTCAAGATGAAAAACCAGCAGTCATCCTGGGACCTTTAGTAGAGGATAGGGATGACTCTTCCCCTCCTTTCTATAAATTATTAAACATTCATTATAAAGTGTTGCACAACTACTTGATGGAATCAAGGGCATGTCATAATATCATGCGTAAAATAGTCATGGATGAGCTTGGTTTGGAAATTACAAAAACCTACCATGACTTATACTCATTTGACTCTAGGAAAGTCAAGTGTCTTGGGGTTATCAAAGACTTGGTTGTTACCTTGTTCCAGTTTCCAATGAAAAGTGTGGTTATGGATATTGTGGTGGTTGATGTCCCCCCCTAAGTTTGGGATGCTCTTGTCAAGATCTTGGATAAAAAGACTAGGGGTAACTTTGCAGATGGACCTTTCATATGCCACCATTCCTCTATTTGGGGGAGAACATATAAGGCTTTATAGGGAGGCACAATTATCCTACATCATCAGTGATGAAGCAAATCCCACAAACCACCCTATTTTTTCACTTGATACTGATTTAGGATCCAGTATATTGCAGCTCACCGATGCTCCTAAACCTCCTATTGAAATAAGAAAACAATCTATTTCCTCTTGTGAAGATCCTCTTCCTAATACCTCTGTTTGGAAGATGTTTTTTGATGGGGCCTCTTCTAAAGAAGGTGTTGGTGCTAGGGTAGTCTTTATTTGTCCTACTCAAGAGATCATTTCTTTGTCCTACAATCTTGAATTTGAAACTACGAACAATGTGGCATAATACGATGCTCTTGTTTTGGGTTTGAGGGCTGCTAAAGGCACAAGGATTGAAGAGGTAGCATTGTTTGGAGATGTTGAATTAATTGTTCATCCAATAAAAAATTTGTATCAAGCTAAACACCCTAGGTTAAGGACTTACAGAAATAAAGTTTGGGATCTTGTTGATAGTTTCTTCTTAGCTTTTAATATCTCATTTGTTCCAATAGAGAAGAACACTATGGTAGATTCCTTGGTTGTTTCAGCAAGTAATGTTAGAGTTCCTTTGCCCCCTAAACATAAATATGATGTGGAAGAGACGTATAGACCCTCTATACCTGACAATGTCAAACATTGGAAGGTGTTTGAGGATGATCTTGAGATAACAATATTTCTTGACATTGTGGATGAGTTTTCTGCGTTACATATTGATCAAGATCATGATACTGAAATAAGCCCGCATGCTGATATTTTTCTGAATAAAATTGCTGACCACCATATTGTTCAATTTCCCAGTAACCATATTCCAAAAGGACTAGTTCCCTTGGAGAGATTGTTGGATAGAAATGATGTTGTTGTAAAGGTTAAAGGTTCAACTGAAAATGATGATGTGACTGAATGCAATTTAGGTACAGAGGAGGATCCAAAGTATGTTAAGTTGTCTAGCAGCTTGTCAAAGGAACAAAGGGTTGAATATGTTAAGATTTTAAAGGCGTTTTCTGATGTGTTTTCTTGGAAATATGAAGATTTAAGAACATATGACAGAAGCATCATTGAACATAAGATTCCTTTGAAAGAGGAGACCAAGCCTTTTAGGCAGAAACTTAGACAGATAAATCCCATGTTGTTGCCTATTATGGAAAAGGAAGTAAAGAAGCTATTGGATTCCAAGATCATCATTCCTTTGAGATAATCTGAGTGGGGGGCCAACTTGGTCCCGATGAGGAAGAAGAATGGTGAAATCAAACTATGTGTTGGTTTCAAGATTTTGAATAGAAGCTCCAAGAAAGATAATTACCCCTTGCCAAAGATGGACCACATTTTGCAGAGAGTGGCTGGTTCATATAGGATGTCTATGATTGATGTCTTCTCTGGCTACAATCTAATCTCTGTCTTTCTTGAACATAGAGAGAAGACAAATTTCACTCCTCCTTGGGGCACATTCATGTAAGCTAAAATGCCCTTTGGGTTGATGAATGCAAAACGACCTTTCAACGAACAATGGACATCACCTTTATTGGGGAGAAGAAAAAGTTTTTAGTCATCTATCTAGATGACATTATAGTGTTCTCACAATCTGATAAAGAATCTTATCATCATCTGAAAAATATCTTCTTGAAGTGCAGAAAGTTTGGCCTCTCTCTCAATCCTAAAAAGTCTTTGTTTGCTATGAAAGAGGGAAAGTTATTGGGGCACATTGTATAAGAAGAAGGGGTAAGAATTGATCCAAGCAGAGTAGAGGCCATCCAAACCTTATCTCTTCCCAGATCCAAGAAATAAGTTCAGTCTTTCTTGGGGAAAATCAATTTTATAAGAAGGTTCATTTCAAATTTTGCTAAATTGGCGAAGTACATTACAATCATGCTTAGGAAAGGAAATGAGGTGAAATGGACTACTGAGTCTCGTGATTATTTTGATCAAATAAAAAAGGCTTTGAATTAAGCACTTGTGCTCATAAAACCTGACTACTCCAAGGATTTTTTGATGTTTTCCTTTGCTTCATTTGACACAATGGCTGCTATTTTGTTGCAGAAAAATGCGGAGGGGTTAGATCTGCCTATTTCCATTTCTAGCAGGGCATTGAGAGATGCATAAATGAAATATTATATCATGGAAAAGTAGGCTTATGCTTTGGTCAAATACTTCAAGGCTTTTAGAGTAAATGTTCCTCATTCAAGCCCATAGGGGTGTAGACCGATTGGCAAGTGCCATGTAAATGGAAGGAAATATGTAAAGGAGGTCTCAAATTTGATTCTCACCCCGATTTACTTGTGCTCCATGCTTGCGGGCTGTGTGGCACACTTGGGGTTATAGTGGTAGTGGATGGGTATCGACCACATGTCACGCGAGTACGAAAACCGCGAGTTGCCGATTCCCCCCCCCAAAAAAAAAATTGTTGCATATGTCCCTTCAGCCGCAATGAAAGAGATACTTATCCAACCTGACATAGATGGGAAGAGGAGCAAATGGATTGCCAAAATTTTGGAATTTGACCTTCAAATGAAGCCCACTAAACTGGTGAAAGGCCAAGGTTTAGTTAGGTTGCTGGCTGAATAAAATTGCAAAGATTTGGGGGTTAATTTCATGAACATAAAATCAGAAAATCAACAAGCCGAGTTGGCTGATAAAATATCTCATGTCAGCCCAAAGATGGCAGAATGTACTTGGTATAAGACATCATATATTTTCTCAGAAGTTGTAGCCTATTGATGGTTTGGAAAAGAACAAAGTAAGAGTTTTAAAGCTTAACGTAATCAAATACTATCTCATTGATGAAGTTTTGTATTGGAAAGATCCTCTAGGAGTGCTTTTGAGATTTCTAGGTCCACAGGAGGCCCAAAAGGCCATGATTGATCTTCATGATAGCTTATGTGTGGGCCATCACTTCTGGAGAACCACAACCTATAAGATCCTCAGATCTCGGTATTTTTGGCCTAGCCTTTTACTGATGTTTTTGCAAATATTAGAGCTTGTGTTAAATGCCAAAAGTTTTATAGAAAGCAGAAGCTCAAATCTTTTCCATTGAAGCCTGTGGTAGTCTCAAGACCATTTCAGCAATGGGGTCTGAACTTCATTGGGGAAATCCATCCAGCTTCAAGTGGTCAACATAGGTGGATTCTAACTACCACTGATTATTTCACCAAGTGGATAGAATCTATTCCTACAAGGAATGCCTCCCATAAGTGAATCATTAGTTTTCTTGAGGATATCATATCAAGATTTGTTTGTCCAAGCAAAATTGTTACTGACAATGCTGCCTCCTTCAAGTCAATGGGCACGTTCTGAAAAAATATTTTGCTTAAGCCATGAGTGGCTTTCCATTCATTGTAAATATCACTTTTTGTTTTATTTCTGTTGAAGAAGTGACCCCATAGCCCTAGGATAAGACATTGAAGCTGATTGTTCTTGGCATCTCACAGGGAGCATTCCATCCCCTTTGGAGCCAATGTTATCACATGAAGTTGTCATGGGTCATTTGTCCCTTAGGTTTTAATTTTTATCCTTTAGTCTTTAGGTTTGTTTTATTTTTTTCCCTTTGTGATTTGCTTAGGTTAGTCTAGAAAAATAAAGACTTGGGTTTTTGTTCACTTTTTTGGCCCACACATATGGTTATAGCCTAGGTTCATTTTATGGTTTATGTCTTTGAATCACCATTTGACTTGACACCAAGCATTATCGACCCCATGATATTAACGACCTAACAAGTCACTCCATCCAATCATGCTCTTGATCCTTTCCATGCTGTCCCTATGCTTGTTAAGGAGTCAAATCAAACTTTGAAAAGGGTGCTGCCAACTCACTAGGCGTTTTCGTAGCGCACATTTTTCCTTATACTCCTTTACCATCATTCACCATCATCTGCTAATGTCACGTCTTTCATTGTTTTCAACACCCTTGTCTTCAAAATGAATATTGAGATTTGGTCATTTATGAGGTTGCTAACTGTTTATCAATTTGAAATTTTCCTCCTAAGCTCGGCGCTGCTGAAACCACTAATCCAGAAAGAGCTGCGAATTGTGCTACCGGATTGACTGTTTGAGATAAATTGGAGGCTGAGGTGGATGAAACAATTCCATAGCTTGCTGCAGATCCTCCATTTATCTGCCATAACCTTCAGGTATTTCATGAGCTATTTCAGCTACATTGAAGATTGTTAAGATTTCTCTACCTTGTCTTTTGGTAGTGCCCATGCTGCAAGCTACATCTTCTCCCACCTATAGAATCCATAGCCATTTTCATACTGAAATTTTTCCCATACTAAGATCAAGCCATTTTACTTTATAGATTTGAATTCCCATTCATCCACTTGGCTCATGTGTCCACATTGCGCTACAAAAACTGTTGCCAAAACTACGCTACAAATCCCCTGTTCCAACACTGCATTTTGTTGATATTATGGTAGTCGCGGGAGGTATTTAACTCCACATGTAAACCTGACGAGAATAGAATATTCTAGGAAGCAAGAAGAAACCCGAATTAGTTGGCTAATAACCCTAGAAGACAAGTCGGCTCAAGAGGATAACTTGTACTAGGTTATTAGCCTCCAAGAGAAGAAGTCGGCTAAAGGAAATATTATATGCTAAGTAAATAAGCACCCATAATGAGAAGTCAGCCCAGGTAGTTAGCCAATTTTAGTATAAATACAGGAGGCCGATCTTCATTTTGGCAGGCATTCTCAGAACTGCAGAGCTCACTTGTGCGCACTACAATTAGCCACTTTGTGCGCAAGTTCGGAGGAGAGTTGCCATTGCAACTAGCAGATTACGTTTTGGCTTGGGATATCTCTTAGTTATGGTTTGGACTATCTGATCAACTCTTGTTTTTTGCACTGTCATTGGGGAAAGGTGCGCCACCCTTTGTTTGGCTATCTAGCCTAGGGTTTGCTTCCAGAATGATTCTCTGTCAAGGTTAAGGTGCTCAGAGGGTGGCTTCGGCCTATGGTTGGGTGACAATAGTGATATTGTCTATGGTAAAATGAACAAATCCATTATATTCTAACAGGTTATGGGCCCACACCTCCTTCATTCAGTCTAACCATTGGAAGGGATCATAGCCATATGGATACTAAGCTCGTTGAAGAACCGTCGCTAGGGTTTCTAGTAGGAGCAGTTACTAAATCACTGTCGCTAGGGTTACTAGCAGGTGTAGTTGAAGAAACCCTAACCCTCTGGTTGAGGCACCTTAAGTGAAGGGATTGACCTAATTTCTGGATAGACCAGTGTGCCCTAGCCTAACACATCTCCTGGTACTATCAGCAATCCAAGACATCAAGTTTGAGTTTTTGGTCAAATCTAGGGTTGACCAAGTCAAAGAAGCCATGAATTATTCCATGAAGTTAGAAAACAAGTTAGATGGAGCTTCTAAATTCAGAGCGTGGAAGACAAGGATTGACCTCATCCTCGCCAAGAATAAAGTGTTGGATATCGTGAAAGGAAAGATCGTGGAACCAGAGTTTGAAGAAGAAAAAGAGAAGGAACCACAGAATGTTGCAGTTATGGAGAATTTCAAAGACAATGACATCAATGCCATGAATATCATAGTGGAATCTATAAAATACCACTTGATACCCTACATCTCCCATCTTGATTCATCTAAGAAGATGTACGATGCCCTAACAAACCTCTTCTCAGTCAGAAACATTGGACAAGTAATGAGTCTGAAGAATGAGCTCCGTGATATGAAGATGAATGATGATGAAAACATAACATCATACTTTGTGAGTATCTCTCAGTTAAGAGATAAAATACAAGCTATTGAAGAGATCACCTCAGAGAAGGAACTGGTAAATATAGTACTCAATGGTCTTCCCAAGACATGGGATGCATTTTCCGCAAGCATGAACACAAGGAAGGAGTGTCCTATATTTGAAGAACTTTGGACTTGCTATGCACAAGAAGAATCAAGGATTAGTGCAAAAGAGAAACCTCAAAAGAAATACGTTGATCAAGCCTTCACAACAAGATTCAAGAATTTCAGAAACAAAAGGAAGTTTGGAAATAAGCTAAATCAAAAGAAGGATGTGTCAGAAATACAATGCTTCAACTTTCGAAAATATGGTCACTACAAGAATCATTGTCCCAAGCTAAAGAAAAGGAAAGAGACACACGAATCATCAGTTGCCAAAGAAAGGAAATCCCCAAAAAATACCAAACAGGATAAAGCAGATTTCTTCTTCTAAAGACAAGGTAACAATATTCTTCATATTTCTTGTACATATCTTGATTGCATAGTCTCTGTACATACCTTGTATATGTATTTCTTAGAAGATAATATGTTCCAAGAGAAACTATACCTATGGAAGAACAACAAGATAAGGATTGCTATCATTATGACTACAAGTCAAAAAATACACATGAAAGGATGAAGTACATCAAACAATTCATGTGGAAGTTATTACATAAGTAATAGTTTCAAGATAAGACAAAATCAAAATCAATATTGAAGAAACCTAGAAGAAGTAAAGATAGAAAGAAGTCAACAATCAAGAGGAAATTGGAGAAAGACTTATCACACTTTGCAGAAGGCAATAAGGATGTAGACAAAAGCGTGGAGGGAGCTGATTATATACTTCCAAAAGTAAAACATGCACTCATACATGAAGCAAGGATTAGGAGGGAGCTAATCCTATGATCCATTGAAGATGATGAAGTATATATCCATGGTAGCAACCATGAAAACAATACGTGTTCAGTTTGAATTTAGAAGAAGTCTTCTTCGAAAATAAGCCTTAAAGTATCCTTGGTTGTCCATCCACATCCATGATCCTATGACTAAAGGAAGAAGTTGGAATATTCAGAGCATGGAATCTATAGAAAAATCCATGAAGCCAATAGCTAAAGAGAAACACGAGGAAGAACATGAAGATTCCAAGAAAGAAAGAAAAGCCAGAACAACTAGTCATTGTATCGAGAATCACAAGATTACCAGGCTGATATGAACTCACTAAAAGCTATCAAGCAGAGGAACTGAAACAATGTATGGAAGACTTATGAATGAAAGCATTGCGATATCCAAAACTAAACGTTCTCCCAGATGGAGGGAGGAGACTATGATGATTGCTTGTTCCGGTAAACTAGACATACCTCTACATGAACCATCATATCGTCCGCAATTATCCATGGGTTGGAGTTTACATCAGATAAATGCAAAGAATTTTCTCTAGAACAATTAAACAAAGAGCATATGAAGAGAAACCTAAAAGGCTTTGAGGTATACCATAAAGAGATCCTTGATGCAGATGGAAGAAGACAACTTGGTGGAGAACCTCCAATGCACAAGAAAAGTGTGGTGAAGACTTTCTATAACAGAGATATTGCACCAGAATGGTTACTTAGAAGCTCAGGATGATGGATTCCTAATCCATGACAAACTCTCATGATGGAAAAAGAAGTACCACTTGGATATGTTCCAGTTTGACCCTTGCCATGATGTTATGAGCTAGCAGGAAACAAAGATGAATCCAACAATGATATACTTTATTGATCAGAGCTATGTGGAGTCTTCAGAGAAAACCAGTGTTCCAGAAAGATCAAAACACATTTGAGATCAATCATTACATTATCCACGATGAAGTCCAGAAAAGAGAAAGTGGTTCTCCAATATATATCTCCATAGATGAGCAGATAAGAAGACATTTTGGTAAATCCTCTGTCCAAGATGAAAGAGTTTGCGTACTCAAGGCGGAGCTCGTGGAGACGACTTCCTTATTGAAGAAGGAGGAGATGACTCTCAGGTTGGGAGGGAGCACTGATGTGTTATTGATTTATGGACTGTCATTTTTCAGTTTGAAAAATGGTCTAGGATGAGCAGTTCGTTTCTAGTTCAGAAAGTGGTTTGAGATTTCTGACGGACATGCATTTTCCAGTTCAAAAAATGGTCCAGATCGAACAGTCATTTTCGTAATGAAAATGGTTCGATGGATAACGATTTCCCATTGTGGTTAACATGGGGAATGGTCTAGGACAATCTTTCTTCTTGACGGTCACTCTTAGTAGTTGTCAAGAAGACTGGTCCGCCTCACCGGACAATCATTCTTTCAAAGCTCACAATTGTGGGTAGTTTCAAAGAATGGTCCATTTTGGAGGTTGGTGCAGGACAGTCATTTCCTTAGGAAATGTTCCGGACAGTCATTCCATAGGGCATATTCATTCTCTCCAGGTTGCACTTTGTTTAGTGCCAGAGGAATGGCCCAGATAGGTGGATGGTCTAGGTTTAGCAACTAGGGACATGCATTCCCTAGGGCAGACTCATTCTCTCCAGGTTTCACTTTGTTTAGTGTTAGAGGAATGGCCCAAGATAGGGAATGGTCTAGGCACAGAAATCAAGAAAATTATTATTCCTTGCTCGAGAAGAATAGTCTAGATAGCTCATCATTGATGTTTGACCTTCTGAGGGCAGATGCTCTTCCAGATCTCACAAATGTGAGTGGAAGAATGGCCCAGATGATTCAGATTATATCATAACAATGATTTTCTATGCAGGTTGATATCAGATGATTGTTATGGAGACTGTATGTCTCTAGACAGTATATGTATGCTACTGTGGTGGATTGTGTTTCACTGATTGTGACTATACGTCACTAATCAAGCAACTGTGTGCTACTTGGTGTGGTAGTGTACCATTGGATTGTAGTTGTGTACTACTATGGATAGACACAGTTGTGTTCTATTGAATGACATTGTTCCAATTGCCTTGAAGACTATCAGTAGTATTGGAAATGATTATCAACTAGATGTATGATCAATGGACAGAGATTTCCCAGATGAAAAATGGTTTAGGACATTTATTCTTCTAGGACATATGCTCGGATTAGAAGAATGGCTCTTGTGTTACTTTGTGGAGTGAGTGACTTATCCAACATCATATCTGATTACTCAGATAAAGTATGGTTTCGAGAGATGATGCAGCTGATGACACTGATAATGATGATGGTGCTCATGATGTAGTCATATTTTATACGACTTTGTTGATGCTACCGGGTGAATGGTACATTTATGCTCAAGACCATTACCTTCAATACCTCCCTAGCTAGGAGGGAGTGTTGATATTATGGTAGTTGTGGGAGGTATTTACCTCCACGTGTAAACCTGACGAGAACAAAATATTCTAGGAAGCAAGAAGAAACCCTAATTAGTTGGCTAATAACCCTAGAAGACAAGTCGTCTCAAGAGGATAACTTGTATTAGGTTATTAGCCTCCAAGAGAAGAAGTCGGCTAGAGGAAATATTACATACTAAGTAAATAAGCACCCATAATGAGAAGTCGACCTAGGCAGTTAGCTAGTTTTAGTATAAATACAGGAGGCCAGTTTTCATTTTAGCAGGCATTCTCAGAATTGTAGAGCTCACTTATGCGCACTGCAGTTAGCCAGTTTGTGCGCAAGTTTGGAGGAGAGTCGTCGTTGCATCTGCTACAGCTAGCAGATTACATTTTGGCTTGGGGTATCTCTTGGTTATGGTTTGGACTATCTGATTAGATCTTGTTTGGTGTGCTATCCTTGGAGAAAGGTTCGCCATCCTTTGTTTGGATATCTAGCCTAGAGTTTGCTTCCGGAATGATTCTCTATAAAGGTTAAGGTGCTCGGAGGGTGGCTTTGGCCTATGGTTGGGTGAAAATAGTGATATTGCCTATGGTAAAACAAGCACATCCATCATATTCTAACACATTTTCTTTGTTTAGATCAGTGCCATCTTCCGTGTTCACAGATCCAACATTAGCCTTCCTTATTCACTGTGTCATCCTACGTTTTTATCTTAGAGTCTGCTTGCAATGATGAGGATAGAAGCCCCTACATTTTTAAAGCCTTGATGACCTTGTATGGTGGCTTAATGATAGTCTAAACCTGAACAATGCATCCCTGCATACCATTTTCTCAGAGTTTATTTCCCTCATTTTGAAACCATCAGACCAATTTATTTTTAATTCAAAAGTGAGTTGGAGGAAAAGCCTTGAATGATTAACCATTGATCACCTTCAAACCTCAAAGACCTTTGCCTTTGTTTGGTTTCTTTACCCCTCATAGCATTACAATATTTGATCCCCTGTTTCTATCCATGGATGCTCCTCAAATGAAGAATTCTCACAAGGGAGGGAGTGTGGTTAGGACTGAGCCTTCTGACATGCACCTGTTTGATGCTGAGCCTATGGTAAGGGAGGATTTCCAAAGGTTTGGCTGCCTATATTTTTGTAAAAACATGCAGAGGGGACACCCTGAAGTAGCAAAGCAGTTTGCATTAAAATTTGATGGCGTTAAGACCAAGATAAGAAACCTTGAGTTTGAGGTATCCGAGGCCTCTATTGCAGCAACCACTGAGATACCCAACACTGGTGAGAGGTGGTTCAGATCCATGATCCTCAATGCAACCTTTTCCAAGGATTTCCTCAAAATATACTATCATAAAGACAATTTGTCTAAGGGAGTTTCTAGGAGTCACCTGGTTGAAGGCTTTGATAAAATGTTGAATATTATCCAGACATATTTTACATGTGAGGGAATATTTAACATGATATACCAGTATCACATAAGACTTTTGCTACATTTCACTGGTAAGGATTCAATGAATATCCCTTTTTATTTATTGAGAAGTATGGGAAAGATGTCTGATAGAGTCCAAGCCAAGTCCAAGGTTGTGGACACTAGTGGTTTCCACTCTGGGTTGATCAGGATGCTGGTTATGGAAGAGTTGAAGCAAAGGAACATTTTTTGGGAACAGTTCATTGTCTCTGCCAATATGCAGCTAGATATAGCCTATACCCCTCAATCCAGTATGCAGATCCCTTTGCCATATAGTAGTCTTGCTCCAACATGAACAAACAAGAAGAGAAAAATAAAACATACTACCCAAGACAAAGAAATCCCTAAAGAAATTGAAGAAGAAGAGAGGGAGGTTCATCACTCCCCAGAGAGAGAATTTTCACCTCTTCCTACACCTGAATTGGAAGAAGTTCCTTCATCGACCAAAACCACAGCCATGAGTGGGAGGAAATTACATTTCCCTTCACCTACTCCAACAGCTAAGACTAGAGTCAGGGGGCCTTTTACTAGATCATCAGCCCACAAAGAAGTTGTTGAAGTAGAAGTCATACCGAAGGCTTCAGTCCCAAAGAAAGTTAAAGGTAAAGATGAAGCCATTGAGGATCCTGGTTAGGTTATAGCCAAAGCCTCTGTTTAGAAGAAGGATAAAGGTAAAGGTTATCAACATCAACACTACCTCTAACAATCCCACTTTCAAAATATTGATTAGAAAACTCAGGGATGCTAGAAAGGAGGTTGCCCGTTTGAAGGCAAAAAGATTGACTGAGAGAGGAAAGATGAAAGAGCCCATGGAAATCTACAGTGAAACCCTTCATTTGGAAAGGTTTACAGTAAGAATATTCTTACCTCTCCATAGACAAATTAATACTATGTATAGGAAAAACATAAGCATTCAATCCCAAAACAGGAAGCTCAAGAAAGAATTACAGCCCTTTAGGAATGATTTAGCTTAGAGGAACATAAATGTTCTAGTACAAGCTACAATAGAAAGAGATGAACCGAAAATAGAGACGAGTACCCGTGCTAAAGAAAGAGATGCTTCCATGACAGGGGGAATTTCTCCTACAACAAGGAGGAGTGCTATATTGAGGAAGTATATGGGGGGATGACAGATCCATTTTTGGGGGTGATCACTTTTTGCAAGTTTGAAATGTTCAAGGAAGTATGATTTTTCACCTATACAGGCATCTACATGCTCCTCATCCATCAACTAATATTTTTGTGTTTTTGAAGAATTGTTACATTACACAGAAAAACAAAGAGATTCCCTAGATCCATGGTGCTACAAAATCATCTACACAGGTTGTTCTGCAGTTGCGCTACCAAAGGCACTACAGAATTTGTAGAGCTATTTTACATAGGAAGGGCGTGACAAAATCTGCAGAGCTATTTACAAAGGAGGTGCTATAGAATCTGCAGAGCTATTTTACAAGGGGCACTATGAAATTGGCTATCGAATGCACTACATAATGGTGCTACGAACTGGCCATTACAGTCAAAGCTTCGAGTTCATGACTCCTTGATTTTGATGAGGTGGAAGGAAACAAGGATCAACATGTTGTAGCTGGGGATCAACATATGAGATTGGAGGACACGTGGCATTGGAAAAGGATGCACCCAAGCTGCAATACATGCCATTTAATTCTTGTTAGAAGTGGTTGCCAACATGGTTCCTAAATTGTAGTAGTTTGTTAGATCTGTTAGTACAGATGTTAGGATTGTAGTTGTTTGTAGACAATCCTAGGAGAGGAAGGACAACTCACACCTCTAGTTGTTGCCTATTGTTTTCTATTATAAATACATCTTTTGAATGATTAGAGAGGTTCGAATGGTTGAGCAGAGCTCCCTTATTGTAATATTTTGACTAAGTAAAGTTGTTCTCTGGTTATGCACTGGACTTGAGAAATTTTCATTAATAGAAGTCAGTTTCCTTTCATCATCTTGTTGCCTCTTATTCTGAAATGCTCATGATTGGATGATCCATATGAGATGTTGTTGTTGTGTTATAATGGATGTTTGATTATAATGCTGCTATGAATGTTTTTCAACGTTTTAAACTTTAAGTTCAAGAAGTTCTTGTGACTGAGTTTTTCTTCTCCTGGTTGCTTGAATGCCTGATGCTAATAGTAGACCTATCCACCTTCCTCATTAATTATTTCTCCTATTCAACTTTACTCCTAAACCAGTGACTGAAGTTAATCAAAACCTCATTTGTTGATGCATGCTAGCCCAGATTTCTATGTTAAAACATTCTTATGCTGAGTTTTTTTCCATTTCACCTTTAATCACTTATTTACATTTACAAACCTTTTTGATGGGTACCAGGCTTATCCTCTTGCAATATGAGGGTGATTCTCAGTGCTAACATTCTTGGCACCATTGCTAGGGAACGAATTGAAGACATTTCCTTAGGATTGAATGACAAAGAAATACTGATTCTAAAGGTGCATTAGAAATCAGTACATTAAATATTGCAGCTTGCACCTGGCGACTCCACTGTTTCAGTTGTGGCTCCCAAAGGCAGACACATGAGCTCTACTCCACATCTACCTCTGAAAACACCTGAAGCTGACCCAAAGAATATTATCAAGAAAGGAAAGGCTTCTCAAGAAGGCTTTTCAGCTACTATACCAGGTATTTCTGGTCATTTACATGATTCTACTTTTAAAACTCCTGTAGCCATATCTAACCCTCCTCTTTTACCTTCTACTGAAGTTTCTAAAAGTTTGGATTTTGAAAATTTTCCTGTTGAATACTCTTCTTTTAGACCCAAATTGAAAGAAGAAAGTTTTGAAACCCTTGTTTCTCCTGATGTTGTAAGTTGGTTCAGACTTGAGAGTCTTGAAGATTTTCCTACTTTGGGCCTTCCTACTCCTCCTCCTATCAAAGTTACTGACTAAAGAAGAGGAAACCTCTTTTCCCTTGGAACCTATACCATCTTCCTCCAAGACTCAAAATTTTCCTCTGAAAACTAAAACCTCTCCATCCAAGCTTCCTCTTTCTCAAAAAATCCAAACTGCATTTGTAGCTGTTAAAACTCCATACCGCCCTTGTTCCCCTACAATTCACAACACAATGGTAGGTGATAATATTTCTAGAAATAAGATGGATGCCATAGTGACTACTAGGTATGCCCCTCTTATTTTACCTCAGCCTGTGAATTCTCTCCCAGTTGGAGACTACCTTAAGTACATGCCCAAGTTCACTGGGGAGGAAGGCATAACTACAGAAGAACACCTTACAACTTTTTATAGTTATGCAGATAATCTTAACATTGAAAAAATGAAGATGCATGGATGAGAGTATTTATACAGAGCCTTGATGGTGAGGCTAGAAAATAGTTTAGGGGTTTGACTCCTGGATCTATTGATGGGATTGAAGCTTTGGATGATGCCTTCTTGAGGCATTGGGGGGATAAAAAGGATTTCCTTTATTATATTACAAAATTTCGATCACTTAAGAGGAAAGAGGGGGAATATGTTTTTGAATTCTCAAAGAGATTCAATAAAATGTACAACAAAATTCCCACTGAAATAAATCCTACAAAAACATTTTCCAAGATTACCTATGCCAGTGCTTTTGACCCTGAGTTTTGCGTCCTGTTGAGAGAAAGAAGATCTTCCTCTTTAGGTCATATGCAAGATGCAACCTTAGAAGTAGAATCTAATATATTGGCATTTGACAAACTTAGGGGAAATCCCGATAGAGACAGAAGGAAAGGTTGGGCTGAAGCTTCAACCTCAAAATCCCCTATTGTCCACCCTCAAGTTGATGAACTTATAAAATTGGTAAAGTAACTTCCTGCTGAAATGGAGAAGTTGAAACTTGAAGTTAAACATAACTATAGTAACACACATAATGCTAATAATAGAGGTAATTTCAGAAGACCTAATAATTCCCCTCAGGTCCTCCCAAGAGATCCAATAAATATGGATGGGGATGATCAAAAAGTCCAAGCCCCTCTCCAAAAAAACCTTGTTGCTGATGAAGAAGGAGAGGATAAAGAAACTGATCTTGAAATCCTTTGTCTTGGTGAAACCTCTTCATCTCCTCATTTGACCCAATCTGCATATGAAGATTCTCTCATGGATAGTCAGTTAAATGAATTGAGTAAAGGAGAAAAACCAATGACAATCCTAGTAAATAAAACCTAAGGTCCAAAAATAAAGAGGGAAAGACTGCTAAGGATATGATAGTTAGCAACAAAGGAAAAGATGCACAAAGCTCTCAAGCATTGTTTGAGAGTTCTGCCCCCAAAATGAAAGAGATTCTGAAATCCCCATCCTCCTTTAGCTTTGAAAGTGAAATTCAAAAGATCAAAATCCCTGTACCTTTTTTGGAGCCGATCAAGAATGAGGAATTCAAAATATATCTTTCTAAAATGCTTCAACCTGAGCCTTCTTCTAATTCCATAGATTCAGTCAACCTTCAAGATGAAAAACTAGCAGTCATCCTGGGACCTTTGGTAGAGGATAGGGATGACTCTTCCCCTCCTCTCTATAAATCATTAAACATTCATGATAAAGTGCTGCACAACTGCTTGATGGACTCAGGGGCATCTCATAGTCTCATGCCTAAAATAGTCATGGATGAGCTTGGGTTGGAAATTACAAAAACCTACCATGACTTATACTCATTTGACTCTAGGAAAGTGAAGTGTCTTGGGGTTATCAAAGAGTTGGTTTTTACCTTGTTCCATTTGCCAATGAAAAGTGTGGTCATGGATATTGTGGTGGATGATGTCCCCCTTAAGTTTGGGATGCTCTTATCAAGATATTGGATAAAAAGACTATGGGGTACTTTGTAGATGGACCTTTCATATGCCACAATTCCTGTGTTTGGGGGAGAACATATAAGGCTTTATAGCGAGGCACAATTAGCCTACATCATCAATGATGAAGCAAATCCCACCAACCACCCTATTTTTTCACTTGATACTGATTTAGGATCCAATATATTACAACTCACTAATGCTCCTCAACCTCCTATTGAAATCATAAAACAATCTATTTCCTCTTGTGAAGAGCCTCTTCCTAATACCTCTGTTTGGAAGATGTTTTTTGATGGGGCCTCTTCTAAAGAAGGTGTTGGGGCTGGGGTTGTCTTTATTTCTCCTACTCAAGAGATGATTTATTTTCCCTACAAGCTTGAATTTGAAACTACGAACAATGTGGAAGAATATGAGGCTCTTGTTTTGGGTTTGAGGGCTACTAAAGACATGAGGATTGAAGAGCTAGCAGTTTTTGGAGATGCTGAATTAATTGTTCATCAAATCAAAAATTTGTATCAAGCTAAACATCCCAGGTTAAGGACTTACAAAAATGAAGTTTGGGATCTTGTTGATAGTTTCTTCTTAGCTTTTAATATCTCATTTGTTCCAAGAGAGGAGAATACTATGGCATATTCCTTGGCTGTTTCAACAAGGAATTTCAGAGTTCCTTTTCCCCCTAAACTCAAATATGACATGTAAGTGAAGTATAGAACCTCTATAACTGATAATGTCAAACATTGGAAGGTTTTTGAGGATGATCTTGAGATAAACAAATTTCTTGAGACTGTGGATGGTTTTTTTGCCTTACATATTGATCAAGATCATGATACTGAAACAAGTCCTCATGTTGATATTTTTCTAAATAAAATTGCTGACCACCATATTGTTCAAGTCCCCAGTAACCATATTCCAAAACGACTAGTTCCCTTGGAGAGATTGTTTGATACAAACGATGTTGCTCTAAAGGTTAAAGGTTCAACTGAAAATGATGATGTGGCTGAATGCAAATTAGGAACAAATTAGGATCCAAAGTATGTTAAGTTGTCTACCAACTTGTCAAAGGAATAAAGGGCTGAATATGCTAATCTTTTAAAGGAGTTTGCTGATGTGTTTTCCTAGAAATATGAATATTTAAGAACATATGACACAAACATCATTGAACATAAGATCCCTTTGAAAGAGGAGATCAAGCCTTTTAGGCAGAAACTCAGACATATAAATCCCATTCTACTGCCTATTATGGAAAAGGAAGTAACGAAGTAGTTGGATTCCAGGATCATCATTCCTTTGAGATACTTTGAGTGGGTGGCCAACTTGGTCCCAGTGAGGAAAAAGAATGGTGAAATCAGACTATGTGTTGATTTCGGGAATTTGAATAGAAACTCCAAGAAGGATAATTACCCCTTGCCAAAGATGGAGCACATTTTGCAGAGAGTGATTGGTTCATCTAGGATGTCTATGATTGATGAATTCTCTGGCTACAATCAGATCTCTGTCTTGCCTAAAGATAGAGAGAAGACAACCTTTGCTACTCCTTGGGGCACATTCATGTATGCTAAAATTCCCTTTGGATTGATGAATGTAGGAGTGACCTTTCAATGAGCAATGGACATCACCGTTATTGGGGAGAAGGAAACTTTGTAGTCATATATATAGATGACATTACAATGTTCTCACAACCTGATAAAGAACATTATCATCATATGAAAAAGGTCTTCCTGAAGTGCAGAAAGTTTGGCCTCTCTCTCAATCCTAAAAAGTCTTTGTTTGCTATGAAAGAGGGAAAGTTAAGAAGGGGTAAGAATTGATCCAAGTAGAGTAGAGGCCATCTGGACCTTATCTCTTCCCAGATCCAAGAAAGAAGTTTAGTCTTTCTTAGGGAAAATCAATTTTCTAAGAAGGCTCATTTCAAATTTTGTTGAATTGGTGAAGTACATTACAACCATGCTTAGGAAAGGAAATGAGGTGAAATGGACTACTAAGTCTCGAGATTCTTTTGATCAAATAAAAAAGGCTTTGACTAAAGCACTTGTGCTCTTCAGTCCTAACTACTCCAAGGATTTTCTGATATTTTCCTTTGCCTCATTTGACAAAGTGGCTGTTGTTTTGTTGCAGAAAAATGCGGCGGGGTTAGAGAAGCCTATTTTGTTTTTCAGTAGGGCATTGAGAGATGCATAAATGAAATATGATATCGTGGAAAAGCAGGCTTATGCTTTGGTCAAACCCCTCAAGGCTTTCAGAGTATATGTTCTACATTCAAAGATTGTTGCATATGTCCCTTCAACCTCAGTGAAAGAGATACTTATCCAACCTGAGATAGATGGGAAGAGGATAAAATGGATTGCCAAAATTTTGGAATTTGACCTTGAAATGAAGCCCAATAAACTGGTGGATGGCCAATGTTTAGCTAGGTTATTGGCTGAATCAAATTACAAAGATTCGGGGGTTAATTTCATGAACATAAAATCAAAAAATCAGCAAGCAGAGTTGGCTGATAAAAGCTCTCAATTGAGCCCAAAGTTGGAAGAGTGCACTTGGTATAAAGACATCATATATTTTCTGCAGAAGTTGCATCCCCCTGATGGTTTGGAAAAGAACAAGGTAAGAGTTTTGAAGCTTAAAGCAATCAGATATTGTTTAATTGAATAAGTTTTGTATTGGAAATATCCTCGAGGAGTGATTTTGAGATGTTTAGGTCCAAAGGAGGCCCAAATGACCATGATTGATTTTCATGACAGCTTATGTGGGGGCCATCACTTTGGGAGAAGCACAACCTATAATATCCTCATAGCTGGGTATTTCTGGCCTAGCCTTTTTATTGATGTTTGTGCAAATATTAGAGCTTGTGTCAAATGCCAAAAGTTTTTTGGAAAGTAGCAGCTCAAATATTTTCCATTGAAGCCTGTGGTAGTCTCAAGACTATTTCAACAATGGGGTCTGGACTTCATTGAGGAAATACATCCAACTTCAAGTGGTCAACATAGGTGGATTTTGACTGCCACTGATTATTTCACCAAGTGGATAGAATCCATTCCTATAAGGAATGCCTCCCACAAGGTAGTCATTAGTTTTATTGAGGATATCATATCAAGATTTGGTTGTCCAAGCAAAATTGTTACTGCCAATGCTGCCTCATTCAAGGCTGAACCATTGATCAAATTCTGTGAATTGTATGGGATTACATTAGTTCATTCTACTCCTTACTACCCCCAAGGAAATGGTTTAGTAGAATCCTCTAACAAGAGCCTCATAAAGATCTTCAAGAGATTGTTAGAAGACAACAAGAAAGCATGGGACTCAAAACTAAAATTTTCCTTATGGGATGATAGAATTACAACAAAGAGGTCATTTGGTGTTTCCCCTTTTCAGCTTGTATATGGGGTTGAGGCTCTTTCCTACTCAACTTTCTTTGCCTGTGGAAAAATTCCTCCTGGACTACCAAGGGGAAGTTGATGATATGGTCAGAAGGATACAATAGCTGGTAGAAGTACAACAGACTAGGGAGCATCTATTGGAAAAAGCACATGACCATTAGCAGAAGATGAAGCAAGACTTTGACAAGAAGATAAGCAAAGAATATTTCCAGCTGGGAGATCTAGTGCTCAAGTGGGATGCACCCAAGCAATACAAAGGAAAACATGGTAAGTTTGAATCCTTGTGGATTGGTCCCTTCAATATTTCTGAGGTATTTTCAAATAACACTTATAAGTTGCAGAAATTGGAGGATTCTGAAGTTTTTGGTGGCCCTGTCAATGGGGACTTTCTGAAAAAATATTTTTCTTAAGCCATGAGTGGCTTTCCATTCATTGTAAATATCACTTTTTGTTTTATTTCTGTTGAATAAGTGACCCTATAGCCCTAGTATAAGACACCGAAGCTGCTTATTCTTGGCAGCTCACATGGAGCATGCCATCCCATGTGGAGCCAACGTTATCACATGAAGTTGTCATGGGTCATTTGTCCCATAGGTTTTAATTTTTATCCTTTCGTCTTTAGGTTTGTTTTATTTTTTTTCCCTTTTTTATTTTCTTAGGTTATTCTAGACAAATAAAGACTTGGGTTTTTGTTCACTTTTTTGGCCCACACATATGGTTATAGCCTAGGTTCATTTTATGGCTTATGTGTTTGACTCACCATTTGACTTGACACTAAGCATTATCGACCCCATGATCCTAACGACCTGACAAGTCACTCCATCCACTCATGTTCTTGATCCTTTCCATGCTGTCCCTATGCCCGTTAAGGAGTCAAATCAAACTTTGAAAAGGGCGCTGCCAACTCACTAGGCGTTTTCGTAGCACACCTTTGTCCTTATGCTCCTTTACCATCATTCACCATCATCAATTGATGTCATGTCTTTCATTGTTTTCAACACCCTTGTATTCAAAGGGAATATTGAGATTTGGTCATTTATGAGGTTGCTAACTCTTTATCAATTTGAAATTTTCCTCCTAAGCTCGAGGCTACTCAAACTAGTAGTCTAGACAGAGCTGCGAATTGCGCTACCAGATTGACTGTTCAAGCTGAATTGGAGGCTGAGGTGGATGAAAAAATTCCATATCTTGCTGCAGATCCTCCATTTATTTGCCATAACCTCCAGGTATTTCGTGAGCTATTTCAGCTGCATTGAAGAGTGTTAAGACTTCTTTGCCTTGTCTTTTGGTAGCACCTGGCGCTACAAGATATGTCTTCTCCCACCTACTAGCCTCTATACCTATTTTTCCACAAAATCCATAGCCATTTGCATACTGAGATTTTTCCCATACTAAGATCAAGCCATTTTACTTCAGAGGTTTGAATGCCCATTCATCCACTTGGCTCATGTGTCCACACTGTGCTACAAAATCTGCTGCCAAAACTATGCTACAGATCCCCTATTCTAGCACTGCGTTTTCCTTGTTTAGATCAGTTCCATATTCTGTGTTCACAGATCCAACATTAGCCTTCCTTATTCACTGCGTCATCCTATGTTTTTATCTCAGAGTCTGCTTGTAGTGACAAGGGTAGAAGCCCCTATGTTTTTAAAGCCTTGATGACCTTGTATGGTGGCTTAATGATAGTCTAAACCTGAACAATGCATCCCTGCATACCATTTTCTCAGAGTTTCTTTCCCTCATTTTGAAACCATCATACCAATTTATTGTTAATTCAAAAGTGAGTTGGAGGAAAATCCTTGAATGATTAACCATTGACCACCTTCAAACCTCAAAGACCTTTGCATCTGTTTGGTTTCTTTACCCCTCATAACATTACAGTCTTTGATCCCCTGTTTCTATCCATGGATACACCTCAAAGAAAAAAGTCTCACAAGGGAGGGAGTGTGGTCAGGATTGAGCCTTCTGACATGCACCTGTTTGATAATGAGCCTACGGACATGGGAGGTTTTCCAAAGGGTTGGATGCCTCTCTTTTTGTCAAAACATGCAGAGGGGACACCCTGAAGGAGCAAGGATGTTTGCATTAAACTTTGATGGAATTAAGACAAAGATAGGAAACCTTGATTTTGAGGTATTTGAGGCCTCTATTGCAGCAGCCACTGAGATACCCAACACTGATGAGAGGTGGTTCAAATCCATTATCCTCAATGCATCCTTTTCCAAGGATTTCGTCAAACCAGACTATCATAAAGACAATTTGTCTAAGGGAGTGCCTAGGAGCCACCTGGTTGAAGGCTTTGATAAAATGCTGAAGATTATCCAGAGATATTTTACATGTGAGGGAAGACTTAACATAATATACCAATATCACATAAGACTTTTGCTACATTTCACTGGTAAGGATTCAATGAATATCCCTTTTTATTTGTTGAGAAGTATGGGAAAGATGTCTGATAGAGTCCAAGCCAAGTCCAAGGTTGTGGACACTTGTGTTTTCCACTCTGGGTTGATTAGGATGCTGGTTATGGAAGAGTTGAAGGAAAATAACATTTATTGGGAACAATTTATTGTCTCTACCAATATGCAAATAGATATAACATCTACCCCTCAATCAAGGATGTAGAGCCCTTTTCCATCTAGTAGTGTTGCCCTTTTCCATCTAGTAGTGTTGCTCCAGCATGAATAAGCAAGAAGAGAAAAAACAAACATACTATCCAAGACAAAGAAAGCCATAAATAAATTGAAGAAGAAGAGAGGGAGGTTCATCACTCCCCACAGAGAGAATTTTCACCTCCTCCTGCGCCTGAATTGGAAGAAGTTCCTTCATTGACCAAAACCACAACCAAGAGGGGGAGGAAATTGCATTCCCCTTCACCTGCTCCAGTAGCTAAGACTAGAGTCAAGAGGCCTTTTACTAGATCATCATCCCACAAAGAAGCTGTTGAAGCATAAGTCATACCCAAGTCTTTAGTCCCAAAAAAAGTTAAAGGTAAAGATGAAGCCATTGAGGAGCCTGTTGAGGTTATAGCCAAAGCCTCTGTTCAACAGAAAGATAAAGGTAAAGTTAAATCCACTTAGAATCCTATTGAGGTTATCAACATCAAAACTCCCCCTGACAATCCCACTTTCAAAAGATTGATTAGACAACTCAGGGATGCTAGAAAGGAAGTTGCTCGTTTGAAGGCAGAAAGCTTGACTGAGAGAAGAAAGATGAAGGAGCTCATGGACATGTACAGTGAAACCCTTGATTTGGAAAGGTTTACAGCAATAATATTATTACCTCTCCATAGACAACTTAAGACTTTGTACAGGAAAAACAAAAGCATTCAATCCCAAAACAGGAAGCTCAAGGAAGAATTGCAACCCTTCAAGAATGATTTAGCTCAGAGGAACTTAAATGTTCTAGTACATGCTGCAATAGAAAGAGACGAACCTGCAGTAGAGAAGAGTACCCCTGCTAAATAAAGAGATGCTACTATGACAGAGGGAAGTTCTCTTGCAACAAGGAGGAGTGCTAGATTGAGGAAGTAGATGGGGGGATGACATATCCATTTTGCAAGCTTGAAATGTTCAAGGAAGTATGATTTTTCACCTATACAAGCATCTACAAGCTCCTAGTCCATCAACTAAGTTTTTTGTGTTTTTGAAGAATTGTTACATCACACAGAAAAACATAGAGATTTTGTAGCGCCATGGCGCTACAAAATCGTCTACATAGGTTGTTTTGCAGTTGTGTTACGGAATCTACAGAGCTATTTTACACACGAAGGGGGCTGCGAAATCTGCAAAGCTATTTACAAAGGAGGCACTACGAAATCTGCAGATCTATTTTACAAGGGGCGCTACGGAATTGACTACCGAATGTGCTACATAATGGCGCTACGAACTGGTCATTACAGTTAAAGGTTCGAGTTCATGAGTCCTTGATTTTGATGAGGTGGAAGGAAACAAGGATCAGTAGGTGGCAACTTGGGATCAACATATGAGCTTGGAGGACACATGACACTGGAGAAGGATGTGCCCAAGCTACAATACATGCCATTTAATTCTTGTTAGAGTGGTTGCTAACATGGCTCCTAAATTTTAGCAGTTTGTTAGATCTGTTAATACAAATGTTAAGATTGTAGTTGTTTGTGGAGAATCCTAGGATATGAAGGACAACTCCAACCTCTAGCTATTTCCTACTGTTTTCTATTATAAATACATCTTTTGAATGATTAGAGAGGTTCGAATGGTTGATCATAGCTCCTTTGTTGTAATATTTTGACTAAGTAAAGTTGTTCTCTGGTTATGCATTGGACTTGAGACATTTTCATTAATAGAAATCGGTTTTCTTTCATCATCTTGTTGCCTCTTATTCTAAAATTCTCATGATTGGATGATCCATATGAGATGTTGTGTTTGTGTTATAATGAATGTTTTATTATAATGCTGCTATGAATGTTTTTCAGTGTTTTAAACTTTAAGTTCAAGAAGTTCTCGTGACTGAGTTTTTCTTCTCCTGGCTGCTTGAATGCTTAATGGTAATAGTAGACCTATCCACCTTCCTCACTAAGTCTTCCTCCTATTCACCTTTACTCCTAAACCACTGACTGAAGTTAATCAAAACCTCATTTTCTTATGCATGCTTGCCCATATTTCTGTGTTAAAACATTCTTATGCTGAGTTTTGTCCATTTGACCTTTAATCACTTATTTACATTCAAAAGCCTTTTTGATGGGTACTGGGATTATCCTCTTGCAATATGAGGGTGATTCTCATTGCTAACATTCTTGGCACCGTTGTCGGGGAATGAATTGAAAACATTTCCCTAGGATTGAACGACATAGCAATATTGATTATGAAGGTGCATTAAAAATTAGTACATTAAAGATTGCAGCTTGCACCTGGCGACTCCACTATTTCAGTTGTGGCTCCCAAAGGCAGACACACAAGGTCTACTCCACATATACCTCTGGAAAAAACTGAAGCTGACCCAGAGAAGATTATGAAGAAAGGAAAGGCTTCTCAAGAAGGATTTTCAGCTACTGTACCAGGTACTTCTGGTCGTTTACACGATTCTATGTTTAAAACTCTAGTAGCCATATATAACCCTCCTCTTTTACCTTCTACTGAGGTTTCTAGAAGTTTGGATTTTGAAAATTTTCCTATTGGATACTCTTCTTTTAGCCCCAAATTGAAAGAAGAAAGTTTTGAAACCCCTGTTTTTCCTGATGTTGTAAGTTGGTTTGGACTTGAGAGTCTTGAGGATTTTCCTACTTTGGGCCTTCCTACTCCTCCTCCTATCAAAGTTACTGTGACTAAATAAGAGGAAACCTCTTTTCCCTTGGACCCTATACCATATTCCTCTAAGACTCAAACTTTTCCTCTGAAAACTGAAACCTCTCCATCCAAGCTTCCTCTTTCTCCAAAAATCCAAACTGCATTTGTAGCTGTTAAAACTCCATCTCCCCCTTGTTCCCCTACAGTTCACAACCCAATGGAAGGTGCTAATATTCCTATAAATATGATGGATGCCATAGTGGCTTCTAGGTATTTCCCTCTTATTTTACCTCAGCCTATGAGTTCTCTCCCAATTGAAGACTACCTTAAGTACATGCCCAATTTCACTGGGGAGGAAGACATAACTGCAGAAGAACACCTTGCAACTTTTTATAGTTATGCAGATAATCTTAACATTGAAAATGAAGATGTATGGATGTGAGTATTTGTACAGAGCCTTGATGGTGAGGCTAGAAAATGGTTTAGGGGTTTGACTCTTCGATCTATTGCTAGGATTGAAGCTTTGGATGATGCCTTCTTGAGGCATTGGGGGGATAAAAAGGTTTTCCTTTATTATATTACAAAATTTGGATCACTTAAGAGGAAAGAGGGGGAATCTTTTTCTGACTTCTCAAAGAGATTCAATAAAATGTACAACAAGATTCCCACTGAAATAAATCCTACATAAACCTCTGCCAATATTACCTATGCCAGTGCTTTTGACCCTGAGTTCTGTCTCCTGTTGAGAGAAAGAAGATCTACCTTTTTAGCTCATATGCAAGATGCAACCTTAAAATTAGAATCTAATATTTTGGCCGTTGAAAAACTTAGGGTAAAGACTGATAGATACAGAAGGAAAGGTAGGGCTGAATCTTCAACCTCAGAATCCCCTGTTGTCCACCCTCAAGTCGACGAACTGACAAAATTGGTAAAATCACTTTCTGCTGAAATGGAGAAGTTGAAACTTGAAGGAAAACAGAACTATAGAAACACACATAATGCTGATAATAGAGGTAATTCTAGAAGACCAAAGAATGCCCCTCAGGTCCTCCCAAGAGATCTAAGAAATAGGGATAGGGATGATCAAAAAGTCCAAGCCCCTCTCTAAAACAACCTTGTTGCTGGTGAAGAAAGAGAGGATGAAGAAAATTATGTTGAAATCCATTGTCTTGGTGACACCTCTTCATCTCCTCATTTGACCCAATCTGCATATGAATATTATCTCATGGATAGTCGGTTAAATAAATTGAGTAAAGGGAAAAAAACCAATGACAATCCTAGTCAATACAACCTAAGGTCCAAAAAGAAAGAGGGAAAGACTAACACTTCTGATCATCCCACTAAAACAGAAAATTCTGCTAAGGCTATGATAGTTAGCAACAAAGGAAAAGATGCATAAAGCCCTCAAGCATTGGTTGAGAGTCCTGCCCCAGAAATTAAAGAGATTCTGAAATCCCCATCCTCCTTTAGCTTTGAAAGTGAAATTCAAAATATCAAAATCCCTGTACCTTCTTTGGAGATGATCAAGAATGAGGAATTCAAAATATATCTTTCTAAAATGCTTCAATTTGAGCCTTCTTCTAATTCCACAGATTCAGTCAACCTTCAAGATGAAAAACCAACAGTCATCCTGGGACCTTTGGTAGAGGATAGGGATGACTCTTCCCCTCCTTTCTATACATAATTAAACATTCATGATAAAGTGCTGCACAACTACTTGATGGACTCAGGGGAATCATATAATCTCATGCCTAAAACAGTCATGGATGAGCATGGGTTGGAAATTACAAAAACCTACCATGACTTATACTCATTTGACTCTAGGAAAGTGAAGTGTCTTGGGGTTATCAAAAACCTGGTTGTTACCTTGTTCCAGTTGCCAATGAAAAGTATGCTCATGGATATTGTGGTGGCTAATGTCCCCCCCTAAGTTTGGGATGCTCTTGTCAAGATGTTGGATAAAAAGACTAGAGGGAACTTTGCAAATGGACCTTTTGTTGAGGAAAAAATATGAAATAATCTTACTCTAACATTTTCAGATCCTGCTTGGCTAAAGAAAGATAGACAGGAATACCACCCTATGTTTATAGCCATCAAAATTGATATCCTAATTCACGAGTATTGTTTACAAGTGCTTAGGCTATTTTTTTATAAATAAAAGTTTGTTGAAAAAATCATTATTTATGTAATTTTCTTAACATATCAGATACTAAAATAAATATAGAGATAGAAGTAAAGACACCAAGTCAATAATCAAAACATATGAGACATAAAGCAATCCTTTATTTCATTCCAATTCATCAAAGAATCGTTCTCCTTACGAAATTTCCTGAGGAAGTTTTGGACCAAAGTCAAACTTAGACATCCCCGATGAAACATACAAAAGGACTTATGACAGAAAATAAAAAACTAAACTTTAAAAGATGGACCAGCTTGCCACAGATTGCTGCCCACTTGACTCTGCACAATAGACTTTGTCAGTCATGAAATCTAATTCACAAACAGACAAGTCTACACAGACTATCAAAGATAGATCAACACCTCTGAAAAAACGTGTCTGAATGATGTAATTCAACCCTGAATCTTGTTGTCTAAAATAGGACCCTGCTATCATAAAAAATAATTAGGCTTCTAATGAATTAAGGAATGAATGAAAACTGAATAATCTCAACAAAAACTCAAAGAGCAAACCTTAGTATGCTTCTCCTTCTATTCCCCTCTTGTTCCTCCCTTTCCTATTGCCTTTAAGAAAATTAGAATTGGTTGAAGTAGTTGAACTACTTCCTTAGTTAAGTTAACTAAAACTCAACCAACTTTTTAGTTAGGGGGAAAAGTAATAAATCATAATAAGGGTTTTTAAATAAATAATAACTAGTAGGTGGGACCCCTTGTGACTTCCTTTAGCTTTTAACAATCATAACACAACTAGTTAATTAAACAAAACACCCCTCCTTGTGACTCCCATCATTAGATTCATATTTGACAATTTATCTCAATGATAATTGAAATTATTTCCAAAATATATTACCCATATATCCAAAAATAGTGTGCTGTCCAAAATTTTAGAAGTCAACTGTTCTCAACAATTAATAGATAAAAAAAAACTTAAAATCCATATTTCTGACTTTGGGAGGCAATCTTTCCCTTGTTGCTGCTGTCACCTTTTGATCTCTCTGAATTTTCCTTAGGCTATGTGGAGCCTTTAGGCCTAATCTCGTTGATCACCTGAGAGCAATCATCTCTGAAATGCATGCAGGAGGACACAGATTTATCATATTCATTTGAGGGTGAGGAAGGGGCAACAATGGCTCTTCCTTTGTCAAGGGCATGGTGGGCCTCGGTTTTCAACCTTTTGCTTGCACGGGAAGACTGAACTGGTGAGTGGACAGGGGCAACTTGGACAATCTGATTGATAGGTGGGGGAGCAGGTAAAGACAAGTTAGGCCAGCCACGATGTTGGGAGACTGTCGGGTGGACAATCTCTTTCCATCTGTCGTTCTTGGGAACTTCAAGCTATAGTGAGACATGAGGAGGCACGGGGATACTAGGGACCTTTGGGGCTTGGAAGGGAGGCCTTTCGGGCCTAGTTTGGACCACTCCTTGCCCAATCCAGTTAAAAAAACCCATCTTGAAACAGTTGGCCTAACTCTTGTGAGTTTGCATCAAAGTGTATAGAGAATCTTGGCCTTCTAGGGCCCCTGTTCCAATTACCTCTCCCTTGGTTACCTCTGCCATGGCTACCTCTGCTAAAAAATATCATTCTTGTATGCATAATTGATTAGCAAATAGTTTCTTTAACAACCATACATGACAACTCTTTTAAAATATGAAATAAAATTTGGCTCAACAACATATCAGACTCATGCAATCCAATCCATACAAATCATTTAATAGTTGTCAATGAGCAGGGGGTGAACAAAGGTTATGGGATATGCGAGGGGTTGCATTGAGCAAAAAATGTTAAAATGAGGGGAAAAAGATCATGATTACTGCTCACAGACAACAAACAATCAACTGTATCGTAAACCAAAAGAATATATCACTGTAATTCATCCATGTGATCCCTTAACTGTCATGATACATAACTTATATTAACTGTAATTAAATTTTAGGAACATGTAGTGGATAATGAATATGGGAAGGCGAGGGGAATTTTAATTAGCGAAAAGTGAAATAATGGTAGGGGAAAAGAGCGGATACTGTTCAAAAAATCAATTAAGTAATCCATAAAAACAATTCTATATTCAATACAACTATTCCGACACCCATTAAACAATTACTGTGTGCTGAAACCATTATTGTGTGCTAAAACTTGTTCACTCTCCACATTCAATTTCTTTAAAATCTTATAGAATAATCATACTCGAAAACCTCATGACTTCACCCATCCTATTTAAAAAAAACTTTTGTTTCTTTTTCACTTACTTCCCTCTCATATTTAAAACAAAATCCAAGAAACACACAGTCATTTGTTTCAACTCTGTTCAACATAAAAACATCACCACTGGCCATAATTTAATTCCTCAAATAAAACACAGACATAAGCTCTTTTAAAACATGCCCGACTCCATTCCTTCAACTAATTTAACAATTAAATTGCAATGAAACCATACTACTAAAAACCCCGTGCCCATCTATGATGGTGTAAGGACAACCAAGCCACATTCATCAATACTTCAAATTGCAATAATCCCGACCGGGCAATTAAAACACACAGTAACAATGCCCATCATTTCAATTTATACCATGTTGTAGGAAACATACAGACCAACGTATAATGCGAAGAAGCATTTCCGTGACTGTACATATCTAATTACTCCCAATCAAACCATAAAACAATGCTGAGTTATCAATCCAACTGTTACAACACAAGGAGGCAATGAATGTATAACAATTATCATTTCCAATCACAACTCTCCAACCATGCGACCAAACATAGACAAGCCAATAATCAAAACCATTGTTAATACTACCCATAAACTATAACAATCAACCGAATAATCGACAGAGTGTGACTATTGAGTTAATCAAAATCGGGCTCGGTACCAATGAATACAAGAAAATATTCAAGGGTTCGCTCGATCATTAAAACACAGGGAGACTGGAGTCGACCATATCAACATCAGGTGAGAACCCTTCGAGACAACACGGTGGACACACAGGGCACACAACCTTTAGCTTGCAAGATAAGGTGACAGTTCACACCAGATAGGGTAGACCACGATGCAGAAGAGCAGAGGTTTCTTACTGGCCAGTAACCAACACCAAAAACACGTAGGGGCATAACCCTCGTGTTTTTCCCCAAAAATCCAAATAATGGTGATAGAAATGTAGAGCCCTGGTAATAGCAACCAACCGTAAAGCAAGCCTCTTGGAATAATAGCCACCATAACCAACTGTGCAGATACCAATAGCATAAAACGATCCCACGACCAGGTGGAAAATGATATGCAGTGACCCAAAGGTGGTTCAAATCATACACAACAACCCCATAACACCATATACGACCGGGTATCGTTACAAGACTATGAGGAGACGACCAACAAGTCCAAAATGAATGAAACCCTCCAACAAAAACCCATAGAGACAATAAAGAGCCATCACAGCTTCCTTCACACAAAATAGTCAATGAAATCGTGACTTCAACCGTCCAATTTTCCATTTGCAACGAATAACACACAAAAAACCATTCTAGAGAAACACCATGAGTTTACATAGTTTCCAGCCTCAAGAAAAACATAGACCAATACATCACCAAGCCAATATTTATTTCATAAATAGAGCGAGTTCATGGATGGGTGAAAAAAACATACCTGTAACCAAATGGCCTTAAAAATGCAAGCTTGGTTGAGAAGTTTCTTCCTCGCCTGAATATCGGAGCTTAACCACAACGAAAATCAAATAAACAATAACCAAGCTAGGGTGACGGCCAGTGGGAGAAGTATGGAGTGATGTGTAGTAAATGCACGTCGCTTCCATCCTCTCTTCAATCAATTACGTAGTACACGACAACCAACCAACATTAATCCATGCCTTTAATCCATGCTTCGAAATTTACATAGATTGCTTGCCAAATGCGCCACTCGACATCATATTAACCATTGCCAAAACATACTATAACGTATATCAAATTTGCCCCATATAAGTCAAATAAAATCATGTAGCCACTAATGTTGCTAGTTAGGACTAACATCAACCCTTTTTAAATTTCAATTTCTCATAGTATATCATAGCATAGTTTCCTTTCTTAGATTTATTCCATATTGCTTTGATCTCTTGTTATGACTAACATTTGTCTAGTGCAGGTGTAACATGTAAATCATGGCGCCAATAGCATTGTAATAGCAGTGAATACACACCATTCATACATGGAATTTAGAGCTTAGAGTAATGAAACCCACATATAACATGCATTATCCATCTGCCATTATGTTGCGAATAAAACCAATATTTCACCATCAATCATGTAGAACCCTATAAGCATCATCGAACAACAACATAAAATGTGTAACAAGACTATCTCTGATCCTCCAATCTACAAGGGGGCCCCACCTACTAGTATTATCTATATCATTAGGTTATAAATAATAGGCTTTTAGCAATACTTTGCGGGTGAAATCCTCATTGTGATTTTTATCGTCAACACCTTTCATATGCCACCATTCTTGTGTTTGGGGGAGAACATAGAAGGATTTATATGGAGGCACAATTAGCCTACATCATTAGTGATGAAGCAAATCCCACCAACCACCCTATTTTTTCACTTGATACTGATTTAGGATCCAATATATTACAACTCACTGATGCTCCTCAACCTCCTATTGACATCAGAAAAAAGTCTATTTCCTCTTGTGAAGAGCCTTTTCCTAATACCTCTGTTTGGAAGATGTTTTTTGATGGGGCCTCTTCTAAAGAAGGTGCTAGTGTTGGGGTAGTCTTTATTTATCCTACTCAAGAGATCATTTCTTTGTCCTACAAGCTTGAATTTGAAACTACGAACAATGTTTCAAATAACAATGTTTGGAGATGCTAAATTAATAGTTCATCAAATCAAAAATTTGTATCAAGCTAAACACCCCAGGTTAAGGACTTACATAAACAAAGTTTGGGATCTTGTTGATAGTTTCTTCTTAGCTTTTAATATCTCATTTGTTCCAAGAGAGGAGAACACTATGGCAGATTCCTTGGTTGTTTCAACAAGTAATTTCAGAGTTCCTTTGCCCCCTAAAATCAAATATGACGTGGAAGTGAAGTATATACCCTCTATACCTGACAATGTCAAACATTGGAAGTTTTTTTAGGATGATCTTGAGATAAAAAGATTTCTTGAGACTATGGATGAGTTTTCTGCCTTACATATTGATCAAGATCATGATACTGAAACAAGCCCTCATGCTGATATTTTTCTGAATAAAATTGCTGACCACCATATTGTTCAATTTCCCAGTAACCATATTCCAAAAGGACTAGTTCCCTTGGAGAGATTATTTGATAGAAATGATGTTGTTGTAAAGGTTAAAGGTTCAACTGAAAATGCTGATGTGACTGAATGCAATTTAGGTACAGAGGAGGATCCAAAGTATGTTAAGTTGTCTAGTATCTTGTCAAAGGAACAAAGGGATGGATATGTTAAGTTTTTAAAGGAGTTTGTTGATGTGTTTGCCTGGAAATATGAATATTTAAGAACATATGACACAAGCATCTTTGAACATAAGATCCCTTTGAAAGAGGAGACCAAGCCTTTTAGGCAGAAACTTAGATGGATAAATCCCATGCTGATGCCTATTATGGAAAAGAAAGTAAAGAAGTTGTTGGATGCCAAGATCATCATTCCTTTGAGATACTCTGAGTGGGTGTCCAACTTGGTCCCAATGAGGAAGAAGAATGGTGAAATCAGACTATGTGTTGATTTCAGGAATTTGAGTAGAAGCTCCAAGAAAGATAATTACCCCTTGCCCAAGATGGAGCACATTTTGCAGAGAGTGACTGGTTCATATAGGATGTCTATTATTGATGGCTTCTCTGGCTACTATCAAATGTTTGTCTTTCCTGAAGATAGAGAGAAGACAACCTTCACTACTCCTTGGGGCACATTCATGTATGCTAAAATTCCCTTTGTATTGATGAATGTAGGTGCGACCTTTCAACGAGCAATGGACATCACCTTTATTGGGGAGAAGGACAAGTTTGTAGTCATCTATCTAGATGACATTACAATGTTCTCACAATCTGATAAAGAACATTATCATCATCTGAAAAAGGTCTTCTCGAAGTGCAGAAATTTTGGCCTCTCTCTCAATCCTAAAAAGTCTTTGTTTGCTATGAAATAGGGAAAGTTATTGGGGCACATTGTATCAACATAAGGGGTAAGAATTGATCCAAGCAAAGTAGAGGCCAGCCAGACTTTATCTCTTCCCAGATCCAAGAAATAAGTTTAGTCTTTCTTAGGGAAAATCAATTTTCTAAGAAGGTTCATTTCAAATTTTGTTGAATTGGTGAAGTATATTACAACCATGTTGAGGAAAGGAAATGAGGTGAAATGGAATACTGAGTCTCGAGATTCTTTTGATCAAATAAAAAAGGATTTGACTGAATCACCTGTGCCATCAGCCCTGAATACTTCAAGGATTTTATGATATTTTCCTTTGCCTCATTTGACACAATGGATGTTGTTTTGTTGTAGAAAAATGCAGAGGGGTTAGAGCAGCCTATTTCCTTTTTTAGAAGGGCATTGAGAGATGCATAAATGAAATATGATATCATGGAAAAATAGGCTTATTCTTTGGTCAAAGCCCTCAAGGATTTCAGAGTATATGTTCTACATTCAAATATTGTTGCATATGTCCCTTCATCCTTAGTGAAAGAGATACTTATCTAGCCTGACATAGAAGGGAAGAGGAGCAAATGGATTGCCAAAATTTTGGAATTTGACCTTGAAATGAAGCCCACTAAACTATTGAAAGGCCAAGGCTTAGCTAGGTTGCTAGCTGAATCAAATTGCAAAGCTTTGGGGGTTAATTTCATGAACATAAACTCAGAAAATCAACAATATGAGTTGGCTGATAAAGGCTCTCATGTTAGCCCAAAGTTGGCAGAATGCACTTGGTATAAAGACATCATATATTTTCTGCAGAAGTTGCAGCCTCCTGATGGTTTGGAAAAGAAAAAGGTAAGAGATTTGAAGCTTAAAGCATTCAAATACTGTCTGATTGACCAAGTTTTGTATTGGAAAGATCCTCTAGGAGTGCTTTTGAGATGTCTAGGTCCACTGGAGGCCCAAAAGGCCATGATTAATTTTCATGAAAACTTATGTGGGGGCCATCACTTCTGTATAACCACAACCTATAAGATCCTTTTTACTGATGTTTGTGTAAATATTAGAGCTTATTTCAAATGCCAAAAGTTTTTTGGAAAGTAATAGCTCAAATATTTTCCATTGAAACATGTGGTATTCTCAGGACCATTTCAGAAATGGGGTATGGACTTCATTGGGGAAATCCATCCAGCTTCAAGTGGTCAACATAGGTGGATTCTGATTGCCACTGATGATTTCACCAAGTGGATAGAAGCCATTTACAAGAAATGCCTCCCACAAGGGAATCATTAGTTTTCTTGAGGATATCATATCAATATTTGGTTGTTCAAGCAAAATTGTTACCGACAATGCTGCCTCCTTCAATTCTGAACCATTGATCAAATTCTGTGAACAGTATGGGATTACATTAGTTCATTCTACTCCTCACTACTCCCAAGGAAATGGTTTGGAAGAATCCTCTAACAAGAGCCTCATAAAGATCATCAAGATATTGTTAGAAGACAACAAGAAAGCATGGGACTCAAAACTAAAATTTTCCTTATGGGTTGATAGAGTTACAACAAAGAAGTCACTTGGTGTTTCCCATTTTTGGCTTGTATATGGGGTTGAGGATATCTTTCCTACTCAGCTTGCCTTGCCCGTGGAAAAATTTCTCCGGGACTACCAAGGGGAACCTGACGATATGGTCAGAAGGATACAACAACTGATAGAAGTACAACAAACTAGGGAGCAACTACTGGACAAAGCATAGGACCATCAACAGAAGATGAAGCAATCCTTTGACAGGAAGGTAAGCAAAGAAGATTTCCAGCCGGGAGATCTAGTGCTCAAGTGGGATGCACCCAAGCAAGACAAAGACAAACATGGTAAATTTGAAGCCTTGTGGATTAGTCCCTTCAATATTTATGAGGTATTTTCAAATAACACTTACAAGTTGTAGAACTTGGAGGATTTTGAATTTTTTGGTGGCCCTGTCAATGGGTACGTTCTGAAAAAATATTTTGCTTAAGCCATGAGTGGCTTTTCATTCATTGTAAATATCAATTTTTGTTTTATTTCTATTGAATAAGTGACCCCATAGCCCTAGGATAAGACACTGAAGCTACTTGTTCTTCACAACTCACAGGGAGCATGCCATCCCCTGTGGAGCCAATGTTATCACATGAAGTTGTCATGGATCATTTGTCCCTTAGGTTTTAATTTTTATCCTTTAGTCTTTAGGTTTGTTTTATTTTTCTCCCTTTGTGATTTGCTTAGGTTAGTCTAGACAAATAAAGACTTGGGTTTTTGCAATTCCAACCGATATTCGTTATTGGCCACTATGTCCACTTAGGCAATCATGTTCCATCTTTACCTTGCCATAACCTTCCAGTACCTTGGGATCATGTACTTTATAACATTCCATCATCTCGATAGTGTAGTATCCTTGAATCGCCTTAACCATTATCATTATGACTTTCCTTGCCATTATCTCTAGCTATTTATTGACTTTACTCAATTTTAAAAATTCTTCTCTTCAATGCATTTAATACTTCACTGCAAAACCTTGCTTGTCCACTCAATACCAAATTGCTCACAATGAAAAGTTGTATTCTTGTATTGGCACTTTTGAGTGAATGGGCCTTCATCATTCTATCGTTGAATCCTTTGCACTTGAACCCTGCTTCCACTACGCTCTCTAATAACAAAAGTGGCCTTTCTTCTTGCCTTGGATACTTCAACCATAGTTGTCAATGCGTAACT
The DNA here is from genome assembly GCA_032191745.1 of Picea mariana. Taxonomy (NCBI): domain Eukaryota; kingdom Viridiplantae; phylum Streptophyta; class Pinopsida; order Pinales; family Pinaceae; genus Picea; species Picea mariana. The sequence continues at coordinate 288,535 of JASDQU010100419.1, forward strand.
AGCAACCCTTCTAATTCCTCATAGATTAGTCCTTAGAGATGATTTACCCATCCCTATGACTCACCCATTACCACATGGGATCTTTGTTCTCTTTTACAACAAGCATTGCAAACTTCACTACATTTCTACCTTCAAGGATATGGATTCCTCCTTAACTCCCTGTGCATGCCAATGCCATTCTTCACTTGCTGGCTTTATGTCCTATGTCAAAATCCTTGTCAATTTGTCATTGTAATTTATCTAAACTATGTAGCAGTTGAATAATAATTTGGCTTCGTTCTTCCTGAGTTTGTTCCACTTTTCATTACCTATTACGTAGCTTTGTGCTCCCTTTGCATCTCTTTATTGTCCCGACCCACTCTACCAGATCTGCCTTGCTTCCATGTCCAGTGGACCCTGAAATTAATGACTACTTTGGCTCTCAAATGAACTATCCAGTTTGTAAGCAGTGTAATCTCCAAGTTCAAGCTCTTTCCCTTCCTCCTGTTGTAACTTGTCTTTATTCAAGAGTAGACAACCTACACCATCAATAGTTTTTGTTGATAAATTTTCAACACCTTTGAAAAAATTCTCAAATTCATACTGCCATTTTCTTGAATATTAAGTTCCTTGCATCTTTTAGGTCCTTTTGAATAACCATGTTTTGACATTCTATTACATTTGAGCCATATTTTTACAACTGGAGAAAAAGTGCCTGAAACATCCAAGGATTTTTGTGGAGCCACCAAAATCCTTAACATAAACATGTTGTATGGAAGATGCAAAATCCAATGCACTCGATCATCCTGTCCATAGGCTCTTGACATAACATTATCTTCTTGTGTTCCGTTGCTCATCACCAATGCCTTGTTATTTAAAATTCAACCACTTTCCCTTACCAGTCTGTTGCATTTCCAAATGTGCCTATATACCTCTGTATAGGTACAATCATGAGTATCTACAATCTTACTTACCTGATAATGACATCCATCCTATATCTATAACAGCTGGAAATATTTTTCCAAAATTGACATTATTTGGAAAATCTTCATTTTGAACAATTACATGGTTCACAAAGTTCATTTGCTCTTTTTTATGTATATTTATAACACCATTAATTTCCCCCTAGAACAACCTAAACCTCTCATCACGTTCTCCTCTATATTACCTTTCCAATGGCTATACTTATGCCTTATTCCAATTTATGAGCTAAAAGTTATGGCCTTCAAAAATCAACAATTTCACTCTTTTTTCCACTTGTTTCACTAGTACCAAAAATCTCAAGGGCTACCTTCTACCTTTTATAGAAGAAAATATGGCAAGAACGAGGAAAACTTTTATATCGAGCACTGATAGTATTCATGATTTTGAATACACAACAAATCTCATATTTTGGATCTAGTACTCCATCCAACTTCTACATCTATCTAGATTTGTTAATTTCTCCCTTTTGAATTTGCTCTGAATTTTTGGCCAAAAATAGCTATCTCCCAAATAGAGAAAAAATGGCGAAAATCCCCTCAATACAAATTTGTCCAAATTGATGACTAGATAAGAAGTTGAGTATATAAAATTTTCTAGATAGGTGATCTAGGGTCCCTTTTCTTCCTCTTAAGTTTAAAAAAATTCCCATAACATGCTTAGAAATAGTGGATTTTGCCCAATTTCAACAATTCCACTCCAACCCCTTTGAATTTTTCTAGAGGCCCAAATGGGTATCTTCACGCTTGCTTTTTGAGCTATCTGTAAAAGTTTTACCCCTCTCTAGGCCTTGGTTACTGAGCATGACCCAGACATTCAAAAGTCACTGTTTCACGTTCTTCAGAGAATGGAAGAATAATTAGCCAGTGGCTCGAACTGACATTCTTGTATCCCTCGACATTACAGACACACACCTAAAATTTCATCTAATTAAAAGTTAAACTTCTCCTGTTATTATGAAAACAAGTTTTAGGCTCTAAACTTTTTTTGTTGTAAATTATCATTTTTCTCCTTCCCTTTTCATCTACTTTTCTTCTCTCTTTATCTCTCTCTTCCTCTTCTTTCTTTCTTTCTTTTCTTCTTTCTTCTTCCTCTCTTTTTTCCCTTATCAGGGATCATGATCCTTTCCCCTTGCCGACATATCGGCCCCCAAAAGCACATTTTCACCAAGGTGTCGATGCCATAATCTGTTTGACTTGCTGACATATCGACGCTAACATCACATTCTTCGTCGGTGTATTGACAACATAATTTTCTTCACTTGTCGACATATCGACACAAAAATCAAATTCTTTGCCAACATATCGGATACATAATGACTTTTCCTCCCCGACGTATTGACATAGAATACTCGTTCTTCGGCAATAAAACATCATTCTTTTTCGCTGACGTATCTGTGGAAAAACCACTTTTCTCCCCGATAAAATCCATCTTTATCGCCTGTGTATCGGGTGAAAAATACACTTTTCTCGCCGATGTATTGACAATGAGATCACATCTTCTCACCAACGTATCAACGACTAAATCACATCTTCTCGTCGACATTTTGACGATGCAAACTTACCTTCTTGTTGACGTTTCAGCAAAGAAAAAACATTTTTATCACTGAAGAAAACACATCTTTTTTTGCTAGCAAAAGCACATCTTTTTTACCGTTGTTTCGGTGAAGAAACCACATTTTATCACCGAATTTTTTTCTTTATTGGCATCCAAAAATATGTTTTCTCGCCGATGTATTGACAAAAGATTTACATTCTTTGTCGATGCACACTACATCGACAACTAAAGAACGTTTTTATACTTAGCTGAATTTCGTGACTTTTGAATGCGTCAATGTAGGGAAACTGTTGAACTTAGCTCCTTCAACTGTATTCAACCTCTCCAAGCTGCATTTGACCCTTTAATCAATTGAGTCGATTTCTGCAACAAGAAATTTCAATATGAAAACCAAATTCGAGGGGTTTTGACCTTGATTTATCTAGTTGGACGATCTCAAATTTGCCCCCAAACACCTATGCAACTGCTACATATTTGTTCTTTTCGACCTCTAGGACCAAAACCCATTTTCTGAATTCAAATTATCGACATACCCTAGTCAATTTCAACTAAAATACACCCAAAAATTGGGGATTTGGCTCAATCCAAAAATTTTCAAAAATAAAACGCAACAACTCTATATGTGTTGTAGCAAACCTTGCAAGCCTAGTGTTGTTACCTATAGCTCCAATACCAATTGTAATGAACCCTACATGCTAAACCCACTTAAATTTTTTTATTGACAAAATAAAATCAACAACAAACACATGCTAATTAATTCATACAATTAACAACATATATAAAAATGTGAATGCAATTATTTAGACAAACACACACAACATTCATTAGACATTTTACATAGCATAATTAACATTTAAAACACAATAGAAAACTTATCTTTAAATTGTTGATCTGATTGGATGCGCAGAAGGGACGTTCCTCCCAACCATAAGCGCCATTTTTCCATTTATCTCAGCAACATGCCACCCCCAAGATAAGGCTATAAGTCCACAAGGACGTATGGCCCTCTTGGCTATCCACTCTTCACAATCAACAACCCAAAACCCAGTTTCTACTCCAACAATAGTTCCAATCCACTAATTGATCTCTTCCTCTCAACCTACACAACCCAAGGAATGGAATCTCCCTTCACTGCACACACTCTTGTCCTTAAACATACTATGGTTGGTGCTCTTTTTTCAACACTGTCACTCAACCCTCCTCTTGCTCTTATAAACCAACATGAAAAAATAACCTAAGAATGAACTCAAATTTCCTTTTCTTCTCATGCAAGCTTGAATCGCACATTTCCCAAAAGGTAGTTGTACTTAGTCCATGCTATCATAAATTGGGTGAGTTGACCTTTGCCACCTACCACTCTTACATCATTTTAATATCTCTTTGATATTTTAAAGGTGGATAAACATTAATATGAAAATGTCTTGTATTAATATAAATGGGTGACCCCTTGGACCCCCCCTTTAGCTCCCTCTCTTGTGGAATCATAGCCCCTCATCGTTACAGTCCTGCTTGTACCGCAACCAACGATAATTATTTTTATTACTAATTTTAATGTAAATTTTACATATCTTATCCCTTGTCCATATCAATTGATACGTGCTATATCACTTAACCATATCGACTCACCAACGTAATTAATATTTGCACAATTACATTATAATTGTAGGGATTAGAACTGGGGATATTACAAGTTGATTAGGTTCATCAAGTTCCATGTTGCATGGAAACATTTTTTCCAGGTAATATATCTCAACAAAAACCTCCTATGAACTTCCCCTCATTATAAGGATGGTATCCAAGGTAAACCCTAGATTAAGGTTAAGACATGGACAAAGCCCCATTTTATGTGTAAAATCTTTTGTTAATCCCTAGATATTGAATTATTACATTTATAGTATCATAATTGTATGTCGACTAGAACCCTTCAGGATACCCTTTCATTATAATTGTACCCTTTGTCTCCTACACACACACACACACACCAAGGAGACCTAGCCTTAGGATCATCTTATCTCATCTCATATTGTATTCTAAATTGGATATACTGTAAAAGGAGGTTCCCCCCTCAAAATGGACTATATTCATTGAATTTATCATTTTTTAAGGCATTGGATCATAACATTTTGTATCAGAGCATCAATCATGGGGTTTTTCTTTTTCAAGCAAGTCATCTTGGAATTTTCGCTATAATTTTTTTTTTTAGGATTCTTTAGACAAAAAAACGTGGAGGTTATTTAGAAGACATCTCAAGATATTTGTGGTTGGAATTTCATATTCTGGGTCGTTATACTTTTGGATATATACCTTGTGGAAGATAGGGTTTGTTGACTAGTCCTATAACTAGTATCAAACATGTGTTCTGGGTAAAATAGTCATATCCTCTTCAACGAGGATCCAAATTCTGTGAGACTAGCTGCATTTGAAATAGGATAGTCTATAGTATGACTAGTACAATTTTTAGAATCAGGTATTAAATATTAGACACATGGCATTCTTGACAAGTTATCTCTTCCGGAAAGGCCACAAATCAACAAGGTTTGGGAAAGTTACCCCAAATTTCACTTGACACTTTCAATTTTGGTTAGACCTATGGAATTGTAGGGAAGACATTTTAGAGTACTACAGGCCAAAATTTCAGACTCGGAAGTGCCGAAATTTCACAAATACATAAGAAGAAAGGTCGGCCAAAAGGACAGACTCCAAATTAAGGGCTTGAAAGGTATGCAATTTACAATTGGCAAATTTTTTTATTTGAAGATATGTTTTTGGTGATTCAAAATTTGTAATAAAGAGAAAAAATAGTAGAATTATTGTTTTCTCCCATGGCTCCAAAGGCTCCTCCAAAATTTACGTCACCAGCTAAACCACCATATAACTCAACCATGACTAGAGATGAAATCAAATATATTTATCGCTAGATGGAAAAGAGGAACACTGAAAATAGAGGAAAAATGAAACATAAGATGAATGAAACTATGAAAATAAATTTGGTTGAAATGGAAAATACGATGGATAAGAAGATGAATGGAAATAAGAATGACATGAAAACAAAGATGGATGAAATGAAAAGAAATATGGATGAACTAGTAAATAACATGGATAAGAAGATGTATGAAAATAAAGTATTAATAGAAAAATCCATGAAGAAATTGCAAAATTCCTTGTCTTCCATGATCTTCCAGCATCTAGATGAGAGACTCCCTAAAGGAGATATCAAAATGCAAGGAACTCATGAAAATAATGGTAGTATTTAAGTTGAACAACCTACCAATAATAAGCAATTTTCTAGTGGATTTAATTCTAATAGTGGAGTTAATTATGGTGGGGGTCCTAAATTCAACTTTCCTAATATTGAATTAAAGAAGTTTGATGCAACATAGGACTTTACCCGGGTGAACCAAATAGAGCAATATTTTGAACTGCACAATATTATGGATGATAAGAAAAGGATTCACATAGAAACCTTGAACTTTGACATAAAACCATATCAATGGTATCAACGGGTACTTAAAAGGAAGCCATGTCCTTATCATTATACTTGGGGTTTATTTACAAGAGACTTAGAAGCATAACATGGGAAGGTGTGTGTTGACGGGCGAAATTGATCGCTCGTCAACTAGAGGAGTGAATCTGGTCCGTGGTTGTCTATTTAACCCAAGCCGTTTGGATTAATCCACTCCGACGGGTTTAGCGGCTCCGTTGGCCGATCTAAGTCCTAAGAAAGCGAAAAACAAAACTAAAGAAGATAAAATAACTTGATGAATAACACTCGCTGAAAACTATATACAGATCTAATATATATTTACAGTTTACTAACTAATATTTATAACATAAGTCTACTTATTATATGTATAATATATACAAATGAATTTATTTTTAATATATACATATAACATTTACAAAATGCGAATTTTAATCTAAATCCGCGAAAATCGAATATGGATTGATTTATTAAACAACAACAAAGCTATCATTCAATCTTTTTGATTTATTTTCTTATAATGTTTATAAACAAGAATTGGAATAACAAACTGTCTAATTGAAAACATAAATCATAGATAATAGAAAATGTTTTAGCTACAGGAGGTTTCTGTATTCATTAAACTAATGAAATTAAACTAGTAAACTGACTTGTTATCACATCCCATATTTGTCCTGTGTATAGCATCCAATCTCGCTATCTGATGAGGCAAACCCACAACAGATCCTACAAATGCTTCTCGTAAATGTGAAGCAGTAATGATTGAATCCGAATGATAAAACATATAAGAGATATAGTAACAACAATATTATAATTTCACAAGTGGCCACATTGAGATAAATCCTGCTGTGAAAACTTGTGTATAAATGTTCAACGAATGATGAAGATAAATCTCTTAATCTCAAGTTTGAACAAAATAATTATTGTATGTTAAATATGGGACACAAAACATGGATATCATATAAATTTTATCATACCAATCTGCAATAAACCATGATAGCTAAAGCAATCACAATCTAATTACAAATCGAAATGATCATAACTTGAATAAAAACATGATATGGAGAAGCTAAAGCTGTGCAAATATCATATTCTATTCAAGTCTGTAAATCAGAAATCCATAGTTTTTGCCCTAGGCAGAGATGATTTCAAGTTTACAAAACAACATACTTATATAGGTTCCAGGAACAAAATGTTTCTTGTTGATAACATCCAATTTGTTCCAAAAAATGTGGGGGATGCAACCTCCCAGATTCTACTTGATACCAAAAACTAACAGCCTAATCTATTTAAAAACATAAAAATGGTATGGCTGGAAGATCCCAATAGTGCTTCATATCTCTTTGAAAATCATGAGTTCCTGAAAACAAATAAAATTAAAAAGATTTCAGATGTATTTTCAATTATCAAAACAAGTAATTCGAATTTTTCTAACTAGCTACAGAATCTCACGATTATGTAGCTAGTTATAATTATAACTAGAATCATATTTTATTCAATCAAAACAAAACAAATCAAAAAGTAATTTGTGCAAACAAATCGTGTATCCTAAATTGAGAAAGACAGAATCATACTAAACTTTTAAAAATATCATACCTCAAATTAAGGGATTCAAACAAATCAAGTAATCTTTGAATTTACTATTGTTGTCGCTGCTTCCACGTTCTTAAAAATAACAGACCCTGTAGTTTTTTGGCGTTTGTCTTTGGCTTGAGCTATGGACTGGAGTCTGCTATTCTCCTTTGTTAACAAATCCACTTGGTCTTCCAAAGATTTAAGCCGAGACTGTAGTAAAGGCACATCTGTGTAATACCTGTCGATCCAAGATCGACATTCATTACAGTGCGGCTGTAGAGACTGTGTATTGGCACTGATAGTATTAACAGCTGGAGAATCATCCATTTGACATGTAGGTTCATCATGGATTTTGATGCCAGGAAAGAGAGGATTGTCCTTTAGACACGGTGGTAGGTTGGTAACATAATCGTAGGGTTTGTCAGGGAAAACTCCATATAAATATGGATACTCTTCGGCCAAGAACCTTTCAATTTCCGAATCCGAATCCTCACTTACCACAATTGTGTTTTTTGTGTTAGCACAGGGTTTGGGTTTGTTTCGAGCACATCATGAAACCCAACAAGTGGCCTTTTTATTCTTATAATTAACATCGATGTTGGCTTTAAGCTTTTTCCCTGTGGGTCTTTTAACAGTCTTAACACAACTCTTAGGATACAAATCCGGTTGAGTGTCGGGTTGAGTAGAATCAGGGTAGGTCGAGGGTTCCAAATTAGAGACAGGATCACAGGGCATGATCGAAGGAGGAGAGATGGTAGGTTTCACAAGGGTTTCTGCGATAACATGCTTGTCAACCTGTCCGAACTCACTATTACCAAAGCCATTTTGTAACACAAAAGCATCCCAACAATCATTGTTTAATTTCAACTGATGCATAATGATAATCTTGATTAAACCATGATGGAACAAACTAGAATCAGACTTCTTCCTCTTAAACCGCTTTCCCATCTTGTATAGACTTCTAAGGAGGAAATAGGGCATGTTTAGCGGGAAATCAATGAACCTCATAAGCAATCGCAGGTGATACAAGAAAAACAACCCAAATCTCCCTTCACATGTAATAAACTGTTTCACAATAGCTAACAGATCATGCCATCTAGGTTTTAGAGACGAGACAGGCATACCTCGGTCGCAGCTGGTAATTTTCCTTGAGGTGAACAACAATGACTAGGGTACCTCTTCAACCTTTGCGTTCTTGAACCCCTTTTTCCCCATAGCTGGTAAACCGGTAGCTTGGCTTATAAAATCTTCATTTACCTCAAGCTGTACTTCTCCTATTTTTGCTCTCCAACCGTCGAATGTCAACGCAAACTCTTGAGCAACTCTCAGATTGAAACCCTCAAATTTTTCAATAAACACACGCCAGCCGTTCCTTTCTAAGTCGTCTCTGGCATTGTCAAACGATAACAAGGTTTGGATTCCATTGGGCTCAATCCTCACCACAGGATCCATGGCTAACAGCAGGGAATCAACACGAAAATCGAAGGTAGGGTTTGATAGAGAAACACAGAGCCATAGTCCCGAGTTTCCTCAAAGCAGTGCAAAGACAGTTCAAAATGGTAGGTAGGAGCGTTAATCACCATGAGCGGGAAAGAGATCGTGAAACTCGAGGCCATAGAGAGAAATAATATCACGCCGTACCTCATATGATACCTTGGGATATGGGTAGTGTAAGGATGTAAACGCTTGTATACCATAGAGTGCACATATTCATGACTTGATTACAAGGTAAAAGTTTCAAATAAACATTGTGTTAAAAAATTATATGAATCAAACCCCATTACTATTAATCGAATATTGATGAGTGGGAGTTTTTTTTACTTATGTAACCAAGGCATGTTTAATACCAAGGAGTTATAAACTAGGAAAACAATCATGTTCATAGCGAAAGATGAAAATTCGACAATAGACCATATGAACAGTTATCCTTTGATCAAAAATTGAAATCAAGTGTGAATTCCAGCTGTGAGTTTTCATGCTTATAGTCATGAAAACAAAAATCGAAAGGAAGGTATGTAATAAGCGACAAGTGATAAGTGTCATTGCTCATGACGAGTAATGAAAATTTAGAGATCCTGTGTAGGCAACTTATAAACAATAGAAATTACATTATTACTGCCAACAATGGTGACACGCTGGGAGAAGCAGTTATCTCTGCCAAATGAACGAGTTCAGATTAGGATAATCAGAAAAACTTCAAATAAAAAATAACCAGAAAGCTGTCTGAACATCATTATCAATTATAAAGCATTCCATTTTCAGATTATTGTTATTTTAAAGAGATGAAAACTGACAACAATCTTAACAGAAGAGAGTCACGATATTAAAGTTAAAATCTTCAATACTGTTGACAGAGTCGCTGCTACCAGTAGGTGTCCATAGCCTCGTCAGGGATGTCATTTAACCCACTCCGATATCTGTATCCTGCCAAGAAGTTCCAGATCAGAGCAAAGGACATTTAAGGTCAAAAGAATCTATATCTGAGAATTTTCATATACCTGACATTGCTTCGCTGCCAGTGGGCCTGTTCAGTACCCCGACGAAGTTATCTTGGCATCATGCATGCATTTACTCGCTGCCAGCAGACCTGTTCAATATCCCGGCGGGTTTACAAGCACTTCCCACAGCTCTCTGAAGGTTTATTTAGTTTTAAAGATATTTAATAGAGCGGGGTGACGCTGAAAATCCTGGTTTTTGGACATATCTTAGTAAATTACAGACCTTGAAGAAATTTCTTAGCAGTCCTTCATTAAGATCTAGAAATAGTTTGTTAATAAAACCGACTGTCAAGAGCAGGGAGACATCTCTGAGTTGTTCTCTTAAGGAACAGGGACAGCGTAAGAAGAATTTTTATGGATGATCGTGAGTAACTTCAGTTACAGATTGAAGTCAAGAAATGCTTTTCAAATAACAAGTTATCTTTAACATGGCTGCAAACTCAGAAGAATATCACAGTTGATGCTTAAACAACCTTCAACAGTCATTTTAGAAGGGAAATTTTTCTGTTCTCTTTGTCTGAACTAGCTGATGATGCAAACATGTGTGTCTCAAAAAGAAAGATTGATAAGCATAAAGGAAAAATCAAAACAAACCAGCAAAGAAAAGTAAACAACTAGCAAAACAAAAATATTTACACAGTGTACAAGGGAGTGTCATCAGGCGAAGTACCTTTTTAGAGCTTGGCCATTCACCGGAAAGGTGTCTGGCTGTCCCTCTAAATTCTGTAATCGGAAGGAACTGGGACCCAATTTTCCAGCAATTAAGAATGGTCGCAACCACAAGTTCTAAAACTTCGTATGCTCTCATTTTCCCTCATGAGGTTTGTCCCATTTTAGGACAAGGTCACCTACCTCAAAATTTCTGTCAGAGGCAGAATTGGAATCAAACCAGTTTTTAACAATAAGTTGATGTTGATCCAATTTCTGTTTTGCTTGAGCCCTCACTTCTTCTAATTTTAAAAAAGCATTAATTCGATTCTCCAAAGGTGGACATTCCTCTTCTTGTACTTTCTACGATAGCTGCAGAGAGGGAAGGAGGACATGTGGTGGAAGAATCACCTCTCTGCCGTAAACGAGAAAGAAAGGTGAGTTACCCACAGCAGTTTTAGGAGTTACTCTATCAGCCCAGATTGCGTTTAACAGTGCGTTATGCCAATTTTTATGGTTTTCAGAGACCGTTCTCTTGATAATTTTGATCGGATTTTTATTAGTCGATTCTGCCAAATTGTTGCCTTAGGGGTAATAGCTGGCAGAATACTTTAATTTAATTCCTTTTTCTAGAGCGAAATCGCTCATCTCAAGAGACGAAAAATAAGAAGCATTATCAAATACCAGGTATTTAGGGATACCGAAACGAGTAATAATATTTGAATTCAAGAAAGATATTACCTGGTTGGTATTTACAGCTTTTAATGGGGCAGCCTTAGACCACCTAGTGAATTAATCTATGATTGTTATGATATACTTATGCTGCTGTGAGGATGGCGGATTGATTGGGCCTATAATATCTAGACCCCACTGCTGAAAAGAGGAGTCTACTGAAATTGGTTGCAGAGGGAAGGCTGGTTTCTGTATCCGTCAAGATGTTTTTTGACAAATTACACACTTGCGACACAAAGCATGAGCGTCTTTAAAAAGGGTAGGCCAGTAATAAACTGCTCTTAATTCTTTATGGGTAGTGGTATCTCCACCAAAATGCCCACCAGCTTCTCCTGCGTGCAATTCCAATAAGACTTTTTCTGCTTCATCTTTCTCAAGGCAGCGCATTAGTACTCCATCAAAATTTTGACGAAACAGAATACCATTAATCAGCTGAAAAGAAGCAAATTTTAATCTTAGTGCTCTCCTTTTAGTGGGATCAAGGTGACGGGGAGATGATCCATGTATAAGACAAAATTTTATATCATCATACCAGGGACTAACAAGGTTTTGTGCATAGCAGATTTGATTTTGATAGTGTTGTCCTAGATTTAACATATCATTTTCCTCTTGATGTCCCGCAGCTGAATCAATGACCAATTTTCATAACCCTTGGCCTCTTACTATTTGTGTTGGGGTGATTTCTTTGTCATATTCTTGCAAGGATGTGACCCAGTTTGCTCTTTTTTCGCCTAGTTCTTTCTGTACTAACAGATTTCTGACAGCTGGGCAAGGGACGATGATTTTCGTCCTAGACTTCAACAGATAAGATCGAAAGTGCTTTACTGCTTTGAAAACAGCATAGGCTTGCTGATCTACTGTTGGGTAATTAAGTTCTGCCCCCTTGAAGGCTGAGCTCATAAAGGCGATTGGGACTTTGTTGTTTTCAACGTTCTTTTGAGTTAGGACGGCGACGTATGAATGGTCAGAAGCAAATGTGTAGAGGGTGAAGTCTTGCGAAAAGTCGGGGCTCATTAGAGAAGGAGCGTTTATTATGGCCTTTTTTATTGAATCAAAAGCCTGGATTTCTAAAGGTCCCCAATGGTATTGTACGTTCTTTTTTATTAGGTTTTGTAATGGTCTCACCATTTCTGAAAAGCTGGGGATGAATCTCCTGACAAAGTTTATCTGACCTAAGAAAGATTGCATGGACTTTTTTGACGAGGGAGGGGGAAATTTCGAAATGACTTGAGTTCTTTCAGGGTCAATAATCATCCCTTCGCTCGATACAATGAATCCTAGGAGTTTACCTTGTTCTACTGTGAAGATAGATTTTTTAGGATTCAAAGAAATGTCGTACTTACGACATCACTATAGAATGGATCTTAAATGAGCTAGATGATCTTCTTTATTTTTCGAGAAGACAGTGACGTCATCCAGGTAAACTATGACATATTGATTGATTAAGCCTCGGAAAGCGATGTCCATCGCTCTCTGGAAAGTGGCACCGACGTTTATGAGTCCAAAGGGCATCTTTCTATAAGCGTACGTGCCCCATGGAGTGCGAAAGGTGGTTTTGAGTTGGTCTGGAGGGGACATCAGGACTTGGTTATACCCTGAAAAACCATCCAACAAGGATAATCTTTTAGAACCAGATACCTGTTGAAGGATCTATTCCATGGGAGGGACAGGATAGTTTTCTTTATCAGACGCTTGGTTAAGATTTCGAAAATCGACACATAGTCAGATTTCACCACTCTTCTTTGTGACAGGGACAAGATTAGAGACCCATTGTGTGTGCCTAACTGGGAAGATTATCTTAGCGTTCAGGAGTTTGTTTAATTCCTTCTTGACAGTTGGTTCGAGTTTTGGGTGCATTTTCGTTAACTTTTGTTGAAAAGGTTGGGTTTGGGGTTTCATAGGAATAACGTGTTGTATGATGTTAGGATCAAAGGTTTTTAGGTCGCCATACGTCCAAGCAAAAACATCTTTGAATTCCTTAAACAACTTAATAAACGTTGTTTTTTCTTGCTCAGAACACCCCACCCCTAAATTAATGCACTGTGGGTTGTCTTTAGTTCCCAAATTTACTTTTTCATGTGTGAAAGAGGAACTATTCATTTTACAGTTCACTGATTTTCTGAACTTGTCGTGAAGATCATAAAATTTTTCTAATCTAACTACAGATTTTGAGATAGAATTTACCATGTCTGATGAAGATTCTGGAGATCTTGGATATGGTATTACCGTAAAGTCACGAATATTTTCATCATGGGTACCTTTGTCGATCACCACGCCCTGGAAAGTTTCTTCCATATGCAGAAAACTTATAATTTGTTGATCGTCATCAAAGACTCTCCAATTCGTGATGTTGTCTGGGACGGACGGTCTAAACAACAGTTCGACGGAGAATGCATTCAGAGATAAGCCTTCTGCAGGAAAAAGTTTTGAAGCAACGTTAGCTAACAAATCAACTTCCGAATTATTCAATCTAGGAATCGAATTTATGTTAAATGCAGCAAACTTATTCATCAAATTCCATACCTCAGTTTGGTAGCTTTTAAGGTGCAAAGATAAATAGTGGATAGAATTTTTTACATGTCTAACCATGATTTCCGAATCACCAAAGACATTCAAATTTTGAACACTCATATCTAATGCTTTTCTGAGGCCTTGCAATAGTGCCTCATATTCTGTTGTGTTGTTTGTACATTCAAATTCTAACCTGCAAGCAATCAGGGTCTTGTTACCTGCTGGATCGATGAGCACACAACCTGCACCAACTCCTTCATTGGATTTTGACCCATCAAAGTAAAGAGACCATATTTGATTGTTGACGGTTGCATGTGACCACTGGGCAAAAGTTGTTGGTTGCGTATATGTCAAAATTTCAGACTGATGTTCTGGGTTAGTGATAGTGGAAGTTTCGACCATGAAATTACCGAAAAAAGTATCCATCCCCTGTATTTCAGGCGAATCGGCAGAAGGAGTGAATGGTTCATTGGGATCATTTAAATCAATGACCGTGAACTTCAGATAACATTCACAATTTACCTTGATTCTGTTGGGCTTTCCATTCTCGGGCATCCACAAGTGAGACCAGTCCGTCGCAAAGTAACAGTGTAATTATTCTGACCAGTCTCTGCTTAAAAACAGACCATAAACTTCTAGGATATCTACAACAATAATATCAATCACTTGATGAACTTTAGGTTTAGACGACAATCTTATAAGCACATTTCTTAATTCGCCTATCACTTTAACACTAGTTTGATTAAGATGGATAATCTTCAAGGTGAATGGTTGAACTTCGCCATTAATCTTTTGACAAACAGACCAAGGAATTACGTTAGATTATGCACTTGAATCTACCATGCAGTTGTGTACGTTCCTATTGAAAATTTCAAAAGTTAACAAAAATGGAGGGACATTTCTACGAGTACTAATAGTGGAAGCTTGTTGCTTTTTACTCGCGGCCTCTAAAACTGATTTATCTACATTTGTTACATTATTTACAGGAAGGTCTCTTTTATCGTGAGGATCAGAAGTAGTTTTGTCGGAGGCCTTCGGAGGAACTTTGGGGTTGTTTTGAACACCTTTGTTACTGCTCGGATTGCCATTTTTGTTGTTCTCTGCAATATTTTGTAGCATTTTTTGCAGAAGAAAAGGGAATTTTAATAATTCATAAACAGAAATGTTAGCCCTTAGCTTCTTTAAATCTTCGACCAAATCATAATCTAAACTTGGGTTTACTGAATTATGTTTAATCTCAATCGATTTAGACTGTTTTGGAGGCAAAGTCATAATGAATTCAGAAGAAGGCTTATTTGTTGTCTTACTCCTAGTATTGTAAGGATGTACTGTTTCGAAATTAGCTTGAAAAATGCTATCCGAAAAATGTCCAAAAATATTCAGAGAAGATTCAACTTCTTCTACTGTCTCTTGTTCAACTATTTTTTTAGGAATCTCGGGAGGAATCAAGTTATCGTGTGCTTCTAGAATCGTTTGAATAGCAAATTGTAGGCTTTCTAGATTTAGGCCTTCAGTATTTGAATTAGGTCGGTTGGTGGGAAAAGGCTTCCTAAAAGGGGGTTTGTAAGGCCCTTTGCTCGAAGAAGCTTCTTCAACCGTCCTTTTCAAATCTATAACTTGATTGGACAGTTTTTGAACGACTTTCTGTAAGTTTTCTAAATCTGAGCTTTCAGGTTGAGCTTTGTTTTGGGAAGTTCTAGGGAGGATTTCAATTTTCTTTTTGGACGATGAACTAGTCTCTGTCTCATTGCTAGTAGTGTCTTCTAAGCTGAGGATGTCTTTCTCGATCTGACTGGCCTCTTCGAAGGCTTCTAACAATGTGGCTTTCTTGGATCTCTTTACCCAAATGGCTATGCTTTGATGTAAGGCTTTCGTATAATATGATATAATAAGATTCTCGGCAGGCATTGAATCCGTAGGGATTCGGTTCTTTAGTTTCAAGAACCTTTGATTAAAGTCTTTGATCTTTTCTTTGGGGTTCATTCTTAAAGTAGAAAGTTCCATGACTAGAAATTCAGGAGACTTGTCATCTCCGAACTTCTCAAGAAAATAGGATTCAAATTTCTCCCATGACACGATGGTGTGGGGCTGTTGGGAAAAATACCAGGTAGAGGCATTGCCCTCATAGGTGTAGCGAAACAATATACAAACTATGTCTTCGTGCTCGACACAACGGACTCTACTGGCTAACATAAACTTTTTGATGTGATCTTCAGCGATCTGTTTGGAGTCCGGGTCAAATTTAGGGAGCCATTTCTCTGGGTGTTTAGGTAAAGGATGTTGAGGCCCAGGAATGGCCAATGCATATTGGTCGAGCCAGGGTCTGGTGGGATTGTTCTGGTTTGCCATAGGTGTGGGTGGTGTCGAAGGCTGGGATGAGGAACTACCTTCGTTAGAGGATTCTTCTCCAGAAGAAGAAGGAGATGAAGGAGGTGGTGATGGTGGTATACCAGATCCTCCTGCTGCAGGAGTGAGGATTGGATCTGTAGGGTTTAAAGTAAGGTCAGTGCCTCCAAGTTGTTCTCTGATATCAGAGAATTCTAGCGGTTGGTTCAGAGGTCGGTTTGGTTGTCTTATACGAGCTAAGGCACTGTGCATTCTTATGAGAGATTGGTGAACAATCTCTTGTATGTCACCACCCGTAGGATTTGGAGTTATTGGTTCAACTGTGATTCATAGATCGTCGTTTGATGTGGTTGTTGTTTGAGGGACAATGTTGTCGTCTGAATGACTTCTAGTCACTATAGGTGAGTGAGTAGGTGGTGGAGGAGTCTTACGACCTCCTCGTGCCATTAATAATTTTCAGGCCCTCCTTCTAGCGCCATTTGTTGACGGGCGAAATTGACCACTCATCAACTGGAGGAGTGAATCCGGTCTGGGGTTGTCTATTTAACCAAAKCCATTTGGATTAATCCACTCCAACGGGTTTAGTGGCTCCGTTGGCCGATCTAAGTCCTAAGAAAGCGAAAAACAAAACTAAAGAAGATAAAATAACTTGATGAATAACACTCGCTGAAAACTATATACAKATCTAATATATATTTACAGTTTACTAACTAATATTTATAACATAAATCTACTTATTATATGTATAATATATACAAATGACTTTATTTCTAATATATATATAACATTTACAAAATGCAAATTTTAATCTAAATCCGCGAAAATCGAATATGGATTGATTTATTAAACAACAACAGAGCTATCATTCAATCTTTTTTATTTATTTTCTTATAATGTTTATAAACAAGAAATGGAATAACAAACTGTCTAATTGAAAACAGAAATCATAGATAATAGAAAATGTTTTAGCTACAGGAGGTTTCTGTATTCATTAAACTAATGAAATTAAACTAGTAAACTGACCTGTTATCGCATCCCATATTCGTCCTGTGTATAGCATCCAATCTCGTTGTCTGATGAGGCAAACCCGCAACAGATCCTACAAATGCTTCTCGTAAACGTGAAGCAGTAATGATTGAATCCGAATGATAGAACATATAAGAGATATACTAACATCAATATTATAATTTCACAAGTGGCCACATTGAGATAAATCCTGCTGTGAAAACTTGTGTATAAATGTTCAACGAATGATGAAGATAAATCTCTTAATCTCAAGTTTGAACATAATAATTATTGTTTGTTAAATATGGGACATAAAACATGGATATCATATAAATTTTATCATACCAATCTGAAATAAACCACGATAGCTAAAGCAATCACAATCTAATTACAAATCGAAATGATCATAACTTGAATAAAAACACGATGGAGAAGCTAAAGCTGTGCAAATATCATATTCTATTCAAGTTTGTAAATCAGAAATCCATAGTTTTTGCCCCAGGCAGAGATGATTTCAAGTTTACAAAACAACATACTTATATAGGTTCCAAGATCAAAATGTTTCTTGTTGATAACATCCAATCTATTCCAAAAAATGTGGGGGATGCAACCTCCCAGATTCTACTTGATACCAAAAACTAACAACCTAATCTATTTAAAAACATAAAGATGGTATGGCTGGAAGATCCCAACAATGCTTCATATCTCTTTGAAAATCATGAGTTCCTAAAAACAAATAAAAATAAAAATATTTCAGATGTATTTTCAATTATCAAAACAAGTAATTCAAATTTTTCTAACTAGCTACAGAATGTCACGATTCTGTAGCTAGTTATAATTATAACTAGAATCATATTTTATTCAATCAAACAAAACAAATCAAAAAGTAATCTATGCAAACAAATCGTGTATCCTAAATTGAGAAAGATAGAATCATACTAAACTTTTAAAAAGATCATACCTCAAATTAAGGGATTCAAACAAATCAAGTAATCTTTGAATTTACTATTGCTGTCGTTGCTTCCACGTTCTTAAAAATAACAGACACTGTAGTTTTTTGGTGTTTGTCTTTGGCTTGAGCTATGGATTGGATTCTGCTATTCTCCTTTGTTAACGAATCCACCTGGTCTTCCAAAGATTTAAGCCGAGACTGTAGTAAAGGCACATCTGTGTAATACTTGTCGATCCAGGATCGACATTCATTACAGTGCGGCTGTAGAGACTGTGTATTGGCACTAATAGTATTAATAGTTGGAGAATCATCCATT
>JASDQU010100419.1:345092-371040 GCA_032191745.1 Picea mariana
CCACCACCATTGATCGGTTTCGGTGTTGAGAGACACACCCTAGCCCATCGGAGATACCATCCAGGTATTTCACCGTGCTTTTCAGGAGAGATTATTGTGGAGGGCGCAGCTCAGCCAAGGAAGGCGCAAGTCATTTTGGAGATTCAGAGATCTGCAGTAGACCGTGGTCCCAATTCAGAGATTCAGTAGTTGCACCATAAGAAGTGAGCCCCTTGTCGAGTCTCCATGTAAGTATGTTGCAAACAAGTTGAACACATTGATGGGAAGTTGAGGCACAACACTAGTTGAGTTTCTTAGGAAAGGCAAGAGAAATTCCATAGATGGCTTTGCAACCTTCCGACATTATCATTAAGTGATGAATATTTGACCCTTTCTCAAGTGATCTTAGATATTAATGAACCACATCCAATAAATGGTGGTTGGGGTTCTATTGTGTTCGATCTGAGGCAATGCACTAGTGGAATTAGTGCAACCATAACACAAGTTATGATAAGTAGAATTTAATATACATAATCACTAATTTGTGGCACAATACATTAATAAGTTCTCATAGACATTAAATGAATTCATACACTAAACATACATTGGAATGATCAATTTGAGAAACAAACTAAACATTGTGTTTTCAATAGTTGAACAACATTATACAATAATATATAAACAAAATGAAGCTTGATACAAAGAATAATAAATCAATTTATCAACCAATTAACTTATTGAAAATACTAACATGATGTAAAATTAATTTAGCAAAAGGAATATGAAACAATTTGTCCAGTATTTAGTGATATTTGTAAGAGCCATGACATTTTCTACCCTAAAGCAAGGAGACATGGATACTTTTTTCTCATATTAGTGTAGTTGTTAGCCTCCCACAAATGGTTCAAAGTTACTGGACAAGACAAGAAATGGAAACATAACGAAAAACAGTGTTTATTAATACAATCTATCTGTAAAGGTCATGAAAACAACGCTTCATAAAACAACATATCCAAGAACTTGTTTCTTGAACATTCTTACTGGAGATTTGTCTACCTATTTTCAGGTGGCCTTATATTAAGAATGGAAATGTTACTAGCGCTTTTATGCCCAGTGTGAATATAATAAGTATTCTTACGTGCTATGCAATATTGTTCTGTTTCTCTATTTGACACCAGACTATAAGTTTCTTCTAGATTTTTTATTACAAGCTTATTATCAAAGAGGTAATATGTTCAAGGCTGTTGTCTGAAGTTGCTTGTAATGAAATAATGATGTTATGAACACAAGGAAGGTCTTTAAGTTTGCCACATGAATACATCAAGATTTAAGGAGAGTTTATGCCATGCTAGATTGAGCATGTTTACTTGAAGCACTTCAATATTGTGCATTGTTACATGATTGATCATAATAGTTACTTTGTTGTTACACACAACTCTTGATAACATCATATGTAGATGGTTCAAGAAAGAGCGACAAAAGTTGAAAAGATATCAAGCAATGGGCATATTCACGTTAATATGCCCATAATTAATTTAGCAAAAGGAATATGAAACAATATTGGCCAATCCTAATAGCAGCTATTATCAATGGCCTCATGTTCATGTTCTCTCCACTGAACATACATCCTACAAAATTTGCAAAAAAAGGGAGTTAGCTTTTCTTTTTCAACTTTTGCGAACTTGTATGCTATTCATAGTTTATACAATCATATATATATGTGATTTATTTCTGGGCGAATACTGTATATACGTGATTAATCCCAAGATGAATCATGTACATGCATAACATGGTAGAAAAAGAGAGGCACACCCCTCATTTTCTCAAGCAATTCAAAAAAGTAAATGGATCAAAATGAACGGTAGGATAGGAAACTTACTTGGTCCAAGTGGAGATTGTTTTCGTTGCTCCAAGCTCTGGGAATCTTTGTCAGAAGTAGAAAGGGTTTTCACCAATAAGGTTAAATTGGGTAAAGTTTGGCAATAATATGGTAAAATAGCGAGTTTTTTACTATTGAATGTCATTTTTTGACCCATTTACTAGAGTTTTTTGTCATTTTTTAACTAGCGTTTTTCTGACATTTCGGGTTTTGGAAGCGTACTTAGGGTGGTTTTTGGCCCTTTTTCCAGTTTACTGAGTCTTTTTCAAGACTCTAGGCAAGTAATGTTTTCGTATAAATGACATATTCAAATAGGTCTCACCCACCTTGCATTTTGCATTTCAGTTGCAATTTTTGCTTTTCCCTAGGGTTGACCCATTAACTTGTGACATAAACCCATATAACTGCCTTTTGACATGTCCTTTTTTTATGGTAGAGCCTATCTTCCATGGGTGCACTAGTAAGAACCCCTTTTTTCATTTTGGTGCCCATGCTACAAGTTTTCTATTAGGCTCAAGATTCTTGTTTAGTCCCACCATGGCTTTGCGTTGAAGCCTCATTACTTCTCAATATTTTTTTGGCTAGTACCTATGGGACTCCCTCATTTATGTGTTTCTACATCTGTTGGCACTTTTCGACTTCTGCGACAGGTATTGTGCTACTTACTGGCATATAGGGTAAGTTTCCATTCCACTTGCATTATGCATTTATTTGTATCGATCACATGTTTTCAATAGGTTCAATCCCATTCATTACAACATTATGCCTTCAAGGTGCCCTAAAGGTGTCATATACGGATGGTAGAGCTTACCTCTTCATGGGTGTCCTAGTTAGTACCTTCCTAGCCATTTTGGCACCCATACTGCAATTTTTCCATAGGCTCAGAAGCCCTATTTAGTCCTCCCATGATTTTGTGTTGAAGCTTCATATCTTATTCTCATCTATTGTTGGCATGTTACCCGTGGGGCTTCCTTGCATTGATCATAGGTATGTTCCTTGCACTCTAGAACTAGTTTGCTTGCCCACAACACTTGTTTCCTTCATTGTACTATAACATTCTTTTATTCTTTTTTAGGCTTTAATAATATATGAAAAAGACAAAAANGGGGGGGGGGGAGAGTCTATCTCTTTGTTTGGCAGTAGTTTTGTCACCCTCGAATAAAGCACAATCATTGAGTTGGTGTCTCAATATTATTGGGTTTAGTATAGATTTTGGAGGCCTTTTGTCTCATTTTTTGGCATAATCTCCTCTGGTTGGTTATTCTTCCAGTCATATGGAGCGTTTGTTTATACCTCATGTATCACGAACGTATCCCATTTTATAGTCCATGTTTCCTTAGTCACATAATGTGTTGTGCTTTTGTTCAAGGGAAGTTTCAACCTAAGTTGTCCATTCTGCAAAAATCCTTGACTTTCCAATTCAGGGTTCCCTAGTCAGTCAAGTACTTCTCAGTTTCAGAAGTATCTTTGTATTTCACTCATGCTAGTATAGAAGGTCCCCATTGACTTCTTACTCGCAAGTCTGCTCTTATCAACTACAACACATTTCTTTGAGAGTATGACCTAGAGTTACACCTTGGGCCTGTTTGCATCATTGATAGGTGACTTTATGCTCAACATATGACAAACCATGATTGGTCGTTCAATAAGCAATTTCCCTTGTGTTTGATGTCAACAACAATCCTCACACTTAGGGATTTGTGTGGTACCTTGGTTTTCATCTAACCCCATTGGTGTATTCCTCGTCTTTGTCAGTAGTCTCTATCATTGGATGTTATTTAGAGAGTCTATATCGTGCACTATTCCATCCAGTGCATACCAAAGTCATACATTGTTGTGTTCCTTACTATTTGTTTGTCTGAGTCCCTCCAAATATTTGGCCTTATGCTACTCCTCGTGTTAGATGATGGGGGGCACCTTAATTCCCTCCTTCCAGCGAATCTCTTCCTAACGACTTCAACATATCTTTCTCTAGGAAGGGGATCTAGAGTTATGTTTAGTACCTTGGGGATTGTAGTCATCAGTGGTAGGTTCCCTCGCCATTAACAGTGGGAATACATCAATGTCCCCTAATCGACAGATTCTATCAGATGTTCAACATCAACTCCTTTATTCACACTTGTTAGATTGTACTAGGTACCTTGACACCCATTATCATTATTGATGGGTTGTCTTGCATTTGTTAACATTATATATCAATGACCAGTAATCAAATGGTGTCTCACTATGTTCGAATTCAACACATCTATTCACATAGTGTAAACTTGCACCACTATGGTCGAATTGAAGACTTCAGGAGAAGTAGGAGCATCACATATTATGTGCTCCTACCTAACTTTTATTGGTTGTACCACCCTAAGTGACATTGGTAATTGAAGAAGATTAGTTTGTTCACTTCATTGGCTCCAGATGTCCTCTGATTTGATTTTGATACATAGCTCCATTGTGTATCCATTTGTGGCTATGATCGACATTTGCATGGATCCACTATGTATTTTCTCGTGGCCATGATTTCTACTTTATATATCACATGGACCCGTAGTGTATAGTTTTTGCGGCCATGACCATCACTTATATTTTATTACTCATGGATTCGTAGTGTACTTGATTTGGCGGCCATGTTTATATCACTCCTAAGCATGGGTATGCTCGACTCGGGAAGAGAATACTCTCACTTGATTTATGTTGTAGGTTTTGTTCTTGGATCAGTTGTTTGGGCACTTTATTTTGGACTTACTTCTATGAATCCTTGCCTCTCAGAGTTATAATGTATTTTGTCCATCGGTTTCTCTTCTGACCTCACACTTTAGGGGGCATCTGTTATAGCACAAATTGCCACTCTATACTACATTTTTGAGATAGCCTAGTCCATTCCCCAGCTTGCAAATATAAATGCCAATCACCTTCATCAAAATCATTTAAAAAACATTATTTTTGTTGATATATGTTATTCATCCATATGTAAACCACGTAAATACGCTATTTTCTAGTGTGTAAATCACGTACACCCTAATTTTAAGAAAAATAAAAAATATTTCATACTTTTGGGTGGGGTTTACGGGTTTTCCTGGTCCTAAACCCTCAATTGCTTGTACACAACGGAATGTAACCATCTCAACCTCTTTAAGATGGTATATAAGCACCTATGGGGGTGTAGATGATGAGAGACAACCTTGGTGCAAGAATATGTTTCCCATTTGCAAGCTTCTCTATTCCATAAATCTCTCAGTAGTATCCCTTGATATGGAAATTTATTTTCCATTATCTCTTCCTCTCTCCTATATGATCGTTGCGTGTGTTCATATCCCTTTTGGATCATGTGAGGAAGTACTCTATTGTTGAGATGATGCTTGAAGGGGTTCAATGGAGGAGATCAAGTGGTTGTTTTCGAGGCAGTGTCAGTAGTCCTAATTAGGTTGTAACTCACTTATTCGTGTTGATTATTAAAAGAGTTTGCTTTCCCTCCAATATATGTGCAATTGTGTTTAACTAGTTTGTATATGCTGATTTTTCTTTATATATCTAGATTGACTCATTGCATTTATAATTCAATGTGATAACTACCTTGCTACAGTATCCATTTGGTTCCTTTTGCAAGTTGGTAAATACATAGATATGGAGCAAGTCAAAGGTCGAGAGTAAGGATCTTCATCAAACGTTTGGATACAAGGTAAGCAATCCTTCTTTCTCTCTTTTAAGTTGCCATTTCTTCATTAATTTCTATGTTGGAGGGTAGGTTCAATATTTTAGATACGATTGTGATCTGTTGTGACATAGAACCAATGTCATAGGGTTGAAAATCCTGCAACAAATATCATTTGTTTGCATTGCTTCCACCTTGGAATAAATCTAATTTGGTTTTCCTAAATTTATGTATATGTGCAAAGGACATTGCAGCTAAAATGTTATGCATGTCATTCATGTGTTTTAGAATAAATTAACAATATTCATTGCATTAACTCCACCTAAGTTTGCATTAGTAGTGTAATTGGTGTATTTTGAGTACCCCATCACCTTAATAGGAGTATAAAGGTGGTTAGGTATGTTACATGCACCATTTTAGGCAAGTTTTTGAAAGATGCAAAAAATATAGTATCTCTCTTAACCCAAAGAAATCTATTTTGGGGGTAAATGAGACTAAACTAAAAGGGTATGTTGTAACTAATAAGGGAGTCACAGTTGACCTAGAAAGTATAATGTTGAAGAAGTGTTATATTCTTTGCACGTGGATTGACTTATTTTGTGCTTTTTCGATAGTGTTTTTCAGCCCATTGTAATTTAATCTTAGTTAAGGGATTAGGGTTCTAATTCAAGTTAATATATTAGGGATTTTGATGCTATGGAATACCTAAATATTGTATTGTGAATAGTCAAGTTAATATGATGAAGAAGATAGAAGTGTGGCTCTAAGTAGGCTCATTTTCCTAGTTAAGGATTTTCAGGGTAAATCTTTATGTACCTTGTGTGTGCCATTATTGTTCCTTTTGTTTTATTTAAGAATATATGCATTGCTTCTCTTACGTAGTTAAACTTACATAGAAGTCATCTAGAATGTTCCTTTGCCTAGAAACAAGAAATCAATTCAGTCATTCTTTGGGAAAATAGCCTTTGTAAGAAGGTGCACTCCAAACTTTTATGAGATTACAAAGAAAATATCAAATATGTTGTAGAAGGAGCCAGACGCAAAATGCAACGATTATAGTAGCCAATCCTTTAAAATTATTAAAGAAGCCATTACATCCACCATAATATTGGTAAGCCCAAAAATTTTCATAAGAGTTCCAAGTATTCTCTCTTCCATATGAAGAAATTATCATCAATGTCCTGCTACAAAGGAAATGACCAAGGTTTATAATAAGCCATATATTTCACGAGTAAGGGCTCGAGAGGTTCTGAGTTGAAATATACTATATGAGAGAAACAAACCTTTTTCTTTCATGTAGTCATTAAAGCATTTTAGATGTTATGTTTGGCATTCTAAAATCACAGCTTACTTACCTAACCATATGGTGAAAGCTATACTATTTATCAAGAATGTATAGGAAGGAGGGAGCTTAAGCCAAGAATATGATGTTGACCTTAAGCCAACTAATTTGGTTAAGTGGTGGGGATTGGCCAAATTGATGGTAGAAAAGAATGCAGATGTTATTTACTTGGTACTACAAAATGAGCTAGATCATTAAATGAGGAAATCCTAGACGGGATTGAGTCAAATAACTAATCTCAAAATAAGTTACTGACAATAACACAATATGATATTATCAATGAATAACCAATGCATTTATTACAATGGATTTTATCTCCTTATATATCATTGTTCACTAAGCAAATCATCTCCACTTATGAATGTGGGATAGAATGCTTTACACAAAAAGTGAACGTTAATGTATCCTAAAGTCATAAAATGATTTTATTACATAATAAGCCTTATATACTAACACCCCCTCTTAAGGCTTACAATATCGAGAGAAAAACATACCAACTAGAGATAAAATACAATGGCTAAAAAACAAAACATTAGAACCAAACATTCTTTATTTTCTTCATATTTGAAAATGGTCCTTGGACCTGGTAAAGCTCCATCAAGTTGCCTTGTAACCCTCATAAAGGTGTAACTCCTGAGATGAATTCCTAAGTTCTTGAATTCCATCTCTTTTAACTCCCAAATTACGAATATTCTAAATTATTGAACCATGCATGATGAGATACATCCATAGTTCTCCATAAAGTTGTCTTATGATCCTCACAAGGGTTTAATTTCTAAGATTCACAAACTCCAAAACTATTAGGGAAAACATTCATGTTGAGATGTATCTACACTAGACCCCTTCATGTATTCAAAGTGCAGGCTTCTTAAAATTCACAGAATTCCCTTTCTTTAGTAAGATCATCACCACTATCAACATCTAATGGATTTCAACAATGGTTGCATTAGATACATGCGGTCTATATTTGACTATTCCTTTGAGAACGTAATTGGCTCGAAATCTACAATTCCAATATTTTTGACCCATTTTATTGCAATAGCAACATTCCATCTCCCCCTTGTATTTAGTTGATCTACTAAGATTGTTTCTTGAGTATAATGTCATCTTAGATTGAGTACCATATATCGTATTGTATGCAATGGTTTTCTTTTCTTCAATGAAGAGAGTTGAAATAATTTCTTCTAGAGTTTGAGAAGACATGTAGGTGATCCCTCAATCTATCGTAGTCGACAAGAATCCCTAGGTATTCACACTCGCATAGGCTTTTTGTCTCTCAAACCGCAGAATTCACAAGAGTGGAAACATTATCGTTCAAAGGCCTGAGACTCGTGATATGGCTCTCCATGGCTCTTAGACTATTGAAGTTGTAAGAGTGGAAACCATGTCTTTCAAAAGCCCGAGACTCTTGATACAGCTTCATAATCCAATACTCTTCCATGTTATGATATTGTATTACAAAATGAACTATATCACAAAATGAGGAAAGCCTAGACAAGATTTAGTCACATAACTAAGCTAAAAGGAAGATATTCACAATAACACAATATTATTTTTTCAATCAATAATTGGTCAATTTATTACAACGAAGTTTACCTCCTTATATATCATTTTTCACTGAGCAAACCATTTCCACTTATGAATGTGGGATAGAATGCTTTGCAAAAAAAGTGAACATTATCATATGGTAAAGTCGTAAAGTGACTTTATTACACAGTAAGTCTTATATATTGAAAATTGGAAGGTCAACAAATTCTAGAACTATATTTGGCGATATTGTTAGAGTTGCAACACCCTTAATGGTATAAAGACATTATCTTTTATTTGAAAAATATTAATTTTCCTACCCATTTGCCTGGTAATATAAAGAGATCTATAAGGCTAGAGGTAGCAAAGTATTGCTTTATTCTAGGAGGATTGGGTTGGAAAAACCAGGATATACTTATACTAAGATGTCTAGATATCATAGAAGCTAAGGAAGTAATGAATGAAATGCATGCAAGCATGTGTGGAGGACATTTTTTAGCAAGGAAAACAACGCATAAAATAACGAGAGTTGAATCCTTTTGGCCCAAGTTGTTCCTTAATGTTCATGCTTTTGTAACACCTTGCAAGCTATGTCAAATAATTTTACATAGGCAAAATTTCAAAGTAGCCAGCCATAGTAGAATCCCCTTTTCCAGTAATGGGATTTGGATTTCATTGGAGAGTTCCATGATATCTCTAGTAATGAGTTCAAATTGATTGTAATAACATCTGACTACATCGCAGCATGGGTGGGAGCTCTCCCAACGAAACATGTCAGTAAGGAAGTGATCATAGAATTTATTGAAAACAAAATCATCTCCAAATTTGTTGTTTCAGTGAAGATCACAATAGAAAATACCTAAGCTTTTAGACCCATTAAGTTGGTGAGTTTTTGTGTTGACTATGGAATAGTGATTTTCTTTGCATATAAGTATCATCTCCATGGTAATGGTATATATGAATCCAGTAACAAAAACTTATTGAAAAATATTAAGAGGAAAGTTGGGGACAACAAGAGAAGCTAGGATAGTAAGATGAGATATGCATTGTGGGTTGATAGAACAACAAGGAAGAAAGCCACTAGAAAAATCCCATTTGAGTAGGTATATGGGATGATTTTTACTCTACCAATCATTTTAAAGATACCAATTTACAAATTAATGAAACAATTTTCTATGGACAAGAAAGCAATGTAGGGAACGATTGATTTGTTGGTTGAATTTGATGAACAGAGAAGAAAAGCCCATGACAAATTCATAGAGCATTAAAGTAGGACCAAAGAGATATTTGATAAGAAGGATAAGCATAAGGATTTTTAGCTAGATGACATAATATTACTATGGGACAAGAAAAGGGAAAAGACTAGAAATCATGGTAAGTTTAACAATTTGTGGCTTGGACCTTTCAAGATTAATGTTAAAGTTGGACCCAATACCTTCTAATTGAACAATCTTAATGGAGAAAAAATAAGAATTTCCTATAAATAAGAAACATATAAAATTTTACTTTTGTTCAAAGACATATTGTGTTACAATAAACTAGCTTAAAACAAATAAATTTGATCCTCATGATCAAGCATTAGTAAGTAGGTATTTAATATTCTACCTCTTGTTTGAGTATAAACAAATTCATTTTAGGAAGAATGGGGATGAAACCCAATTTATCCCAACATTTGACAAGAGAACTTGATCTTTAATGAGAAAAACCCATGAAGAAGAGAAAAGGTAGTTTTAAAGAGAAAGGTTCCCAAAAATTAATACATTCTCAACTACCTCACGAGGGGAATCGTTGCCCCAGATGGAGCCTATTATTAGAGCAATACAAATTTTAGTAACTTCATAAAAAACGTTGTTGGTCTTTCTAGCCATGGTTTTCCCAATCTTAATTTTTCTTTCCGTTTTCTTCTTCTATACCTAGTCAATTTCTAGATCATTGTAAAAATGGAGCTCCATGCTACCACATGCATTGTTCCACTTCCACATCGAATTCCCGTGTAGGTGCAAACAATGGAGCTTCCAACATTCACCCCGCTCCCTTCATACACCACAATACTTGGACATGTTGCATTGCCTAACTACCTCCACATCTTTCCCTCTACACTGCACAACATCATCACATCCCCACCCACCTCCACATCCTTCCCTCTATGTCGCACCACATCATCACATCCCCCACCCATATCCGCATAGAATTATTGTGTGGATGAGGAATGTGAAATCCTCAATTCTCATGCCATATTCCCTTCCTTTTTCGTATGCATCATTACAAAGGCTAAAAATTGGCCAACAAGGACATGTAGACAAAACACTTCCAAGTGACAAAGTAGACAAATGACACAGGGCATATGGTCCTATATTCAAATCAAAGGAATAGGTACCCCTATTCTATATGGAATGTTTAGTGATTTTTATATGAATGGGCATGATATAATAACTCTCTTTAATGTAATGGAATATTCTCATTCCCTCACTTGTTATATTATCGTCAATGGTTGTATTGGATTTATATTTTGATTTCCATATTCAATTTAAGTTTAGTTTTTTATTGAAATCAACAAAAAGACATATTCCATGTTTTCTCTTGTTGTATTCTCCACGAGTCACATCAAGGCCTCATATGTATTTGACCCCATATATCCCAATATGATAAGCATTGATGATGTACAAACCTTCTATTTATAAAATAAACACCTCAAGCAACCTCCTTTTTATGACCTACTGTTTGATTGGAGATCTTAAATGATAGTTTGAAAAGTGGTATTATGAATTCCCCTTATCATTGGAAATGTATCGATGGTGAAGAAACAAGTATTGTGGTGGAATTGGGCATTGTTTATAAGATTATATCTAAGCTTGTACTAATGATGTCATGGGATTGATATTTTAGGTGTAGGTTTAGGTGACAACACACCCTAAAGCAAGCAACCAACACAACAAGGAAGATATCAAGCCAATGAAGAGGATAACATATTGAGGAAGCTTTCCACTGATGAAAGGTTGAAAGAGACTACATATCCAAGTAGGACAAGAGCAAAAAAAGGCGATAGAAGGAGATATAAATCCCAAGTTTGGTGTTAATATGATAGAGCTCAAATGTGTAAGAGTGTAATTAGAAAGAGCACCCTTAACAAATACCTAAAAGGTGAGTTAAATAGATTTGGGAATAGTTAGGTCAATGTTTCCCTAGTTGTTGGACAAGGTTCATTTTATGTTCAAAGATATACGAGTTTGACAAGGGGACCATTGATTCCACAAGTGTATTGCAAGTGTTTCTAAGGAAAGACCACCTCTAATATATGGTTCATGGGTAACATGCATGGTATATTACATAAAATCAAAGGATCACACAACACTTCAAAACTAAGGAGGGTTAAGGAGAGTTTGACCAAGTTTTACCCTAAAAAATCATACCTGAATGAATTTGGGGACAATGTGGACACAAAATGAGGCATTTTCAACTAACTAGAGATAAAGTCAACAGTGTGAAGCTCGATACTGATCAAGTCACTTGGAAGGTCCCAAGTTGGGAACCCAAAGGATATAGCAAGGTAAAATATGTGACCAAAGGCCAAAGGGGGAAAATACAATGACATCATATCATGGCCCTAGACATCGAGAGAAGGGATAAAAATTACACATCTAGACTATGACAAGGTAACTCGGAGAAGGAAATCCAACATGGGTGTCTTGTTACAAGGACGAATGGAAAGCCATTTTGTCATCCACAAGAAAGTTGTGCTTGGAAATTGCATGAGGAATAATCCCCACACTTATATATGAGGGAGTATATGCGTGAAGTGTACAAAACATGAAATTTATACACTACACTTAATCCTTGGCTTTCAACCTCTAGTTATATATGGAACACAAAGATTTTTCTCAAGGACTTAAGCAATGGTTGAGGGATTCATAATATTTTAACCCATTTTCTCTCATCCTTTCAACCCCTCACCAAATTATGTAGGATGATTAGTTGATCTAAAAAAAAAAGTAGTAAACACCCTTGGTATGGTGAATTGTGACTATATTTTCCAAAATCTAGGGCTAGTGATTGCACAGTAAAACACCCATATGTCATATTAATCAATCATGACAAGCATTTGTACACCCAATTCTAGTGATTTCTCTTTATTATGTCAGTATTACTAGAACGGCTAGTGGATCATGGCCATGAACTAATTCAAAGCAATAGAATACATAAACAACTGTGTATATTTATTTATGCATTGAAGGACATAATAAGTTATCCATTTTCAAAATGTCCACATATATCCAAAACATGTCTATTAAGTGATTTAAGGGTGTCTTACACCCTTTTACATAATTTACACATTTAAGGATTGTCACATGTCTCCATGAATGAAGTGGTATGGTTCCATGAAAAGATGTTGAGCTCTTATCTAGTGCTAGCATAAGAGGACCCTATTGTTGATAGTCATAGTTCTCTCTCTATTGTGAGTAGTAGCCAAGAGATCTCTATTGACCTAGCAGAGAGAGCATGACCCAGGGAAGGAGATGGGCTTGGTATCTATCTACTCCCATCACCCCTTGGCCCTACCTTAACTAGACTTGCTCCTCAATATTCCAAGTGAATTTTTTATTTGTCACTATTGCTACATCAATGGGTTTGATTGGATACAATCAATCTATTTTGATGTTGATATAGAAACCACCATCATACTAAGAGAGTCTCGTATCCCAATAACTTTGATTTGAGATCCTACTTATGAGTGGTTCGGATTGCATCATTATATTTTTTTTCATCTATCTTGATCCTTTTAGAGTGGAAAAAATTGGAGGAATCATCTTGCAGGGCTATTTTAGTGCCAAGTCCCAGTTTGGAAAATTGGGGTCTGAAACCTTTCGGGGCCATTTTGAGGTATCAAATGGAATTTTTGGGGGTTTTGGTGTCCAAAATTTTTACCCACCCCCTTGATTATGTTTAACACTCTGAGACCTTTCCAACGATACAGATTGTGTGTCAATCGATGTTCGTACGCAAAAGTTATGCCTCTTGCAAGTTGACCTATTGTGTTGACCACTATGGTACGAGAGGATGCAACTTCAATCCCCATTACTCATGCATATGATGGTAGCCATGTATGTAATTTCACGAATATTTTAGAAGTTTCAAAACCCTCTCATAATTTAGGATTGAGGAAGTCAAAAACTTACCCCTATATGGCTATTGGGCTATGTTAAATATTGGGCTACTAGGAGGAGAAGGGGTTCCATTATTTTGCATTGTATCTTGCTCCATAGCTAAGAAAAACATCTGAGAGTGGTATTTTGTGAGCACAACAGAGGAGGAGATATTCTATAGAATACATAAAGGCAACAGGTCAAAGGCAACTCCACAGAAACTGCCTCTTTCTTTGCACTTGCATCATTTCTATATCAGAGAAAAGAGAGCAGAGAAACCTCACCTTCTAGTTGGGTTTTCTCCCGTATTGAGTTTCCCACGTCATATATTGTGTTTATTTGTGTATTCTCTGTGTATTTATTTATGTTCTCTCTTTTTCACATTTGAACTATTTCATACATTTTTTAAACAAGAAAACTAGTAATAAAGAGTGTGAGATCTAAAGGAAAAATAACCTTAATAGTAAAGATTTCAGTTATTTATCGGATATGTTGTGACGAATTGTTCCAGTGGAATATCCACATATGTTTATAGATCATATTCATATAAGAGTAGGTTTTTATTTTGGGTATTTGTGGGAAGTTGCAGGATCCATGAATTGGATTAATAAGAAGTTGCAGAAACCCTAGCCATAGCGGACGATTATGTTCATAATAACCCTTGAGATCCAGTAAAAGAGAGATTTGAGTGGTTGGAAGCACAAGTTTATGACATCAATTGCAATATGAACCTCCTCATGGTGGCTCTAGCAAGAAAGATCGGATCATTCAGAGATGATGGAGGCTTTAACTTGAAGATCAGATCGGAAGAGAAATTGGAAGATTGGGAAGACTCAGGAAAGGAGTTGCGGAAAGAATATGAGAAATTTCAGTTGAGTTCGAGTGCCATGAACCTTTCACAGTCCCTCTTCAAGATGGAAGTGAAAGTGGACACAAATCCATACCAAGGTTAGATCTATGCATTAAAATTGAATCATTGGTTGCAACAACTAGAAGTTTATTTTAGCTTTCACCATATAGATGAAGGGAATAAGATTTCATTTGCTAGATTGAAGTTAGAGGGCCATGATTTAACCTAGTGGGGAAGACACACTAAAACACTTAGGATGGAGAGTGATCCACCATTAACTAGGTGGGAGGACTTTAAAACACTCATCAAGTCCCAATTCTACTCTATCGAGTATGTAGAGGACCAATGGATCTGGTGGCACTACTTTAGGAAAAGGCAATGGAAGAGTGTATAGGAGTACACCACTGAGTTTAGAAAGATTGCTATCATGTTGGGTATCTATCCCAAGAACCCAGATGTACTCCTAAAGTATCTAGGGGTTTTATACAGTGATCTAAGAAAACATGTGATGCTCTTCAAGCCAAGGACAATGGATGAGGCATGTGTACAGACACAATACTTAGAAAACATAGGCCAAAAGAAGGGGAAACCAAGTGGTTTGAAGCATAAAGAGCACCATGAAGCTTCCAAGGAGGGGAAGAAGAAGTGGAAAGGGGAAAAATATAAGAATATATCATCCACTACACAGCAATGCAAAGATCCCAACAGCCATTGCAATCATTGTAACATTGATGGACACATAGAAGAAAAATGTTGGAAACTACATCCATAGTTGAACTCGAAGAACCACAAGAAGGACAGAAAGAAAAACAACCTTTTAGATATATATTCAAGTAATCAGGTTGAAATATCTTGGATGTGGATGAAAAAACTGTCTACACATATTTGCAGAAGGAGGTGAATTTGAGTAGCATTCACCACCACGACTAGAAGGAGATAACCAAGCTCTTCCACACCAAGATTCAGGTCAAGAAGGCCAAGATAGATGCTTTATTTGACTCTAGTTCACAAGCTAATCTCATAGAAACATATCAGGTCAATAAGCTTGGATTGTAGGTTCACGAACATCCTAGCCCCTATCCATTAGGTTGGGTAAATAAGGATGCAGAGATAAAGGTAATGAAACAGTGTAAGATTAAATTTGTTGTAAGTGTTAATTTTATTGATGAAGTGGAATTGGACATAGTACCCCTTGACGTATGTGGAGTAGTGTTTGGAAGCCCCTAGATGTATATGAGGGATGAAATCTTCATGCAGAGAGTCAACCAGTACCGACTGATCAAGGATGGGAATTCCTACATCATTATTGCACATAAAGGCAAGTCAAAGATAGCATTGGTAAGTGCCAACCAAGCCAAGAAGTTGATTAGTTCTAGTAAGAAATATGTTTTGTTTTTCTTAAGAGAAAATTAGTCTGATGATGAGTCAATGAGAGTGAAGGCATCCCTGGAGGGGTGTGCTAAAGAGCAGAAACATCAATTGGAGGAGTTGCTATAGAAATAAAGAGGAGTTTTCAAGGAGCCTAAAGGGATACCACCCAAAAGGGATGTGGAGCACGAAATACAGTTATCGCTAGATTCCCCATTGTCGAATATTGGGTTGTATAGATAGTTTGTTCTAGAAGTGAATGTAGTGAAGAAGTAGTTGTAGAAGTTGTTGGAGTAGGGTGTGATTCGACCAAGTACCTCACCTTGTGGGTCATCCATCATAATTTTTCCCAAGAAGGATGGGAATTGGAGAATGTGTATCAATTACAGGGCATTGAACAAAATCACACTGAAGAAATGGTACCCTCTGCCAAGGATCGATGATCTTTTGGACCAGCTGCAACTTGTTAAGTACTTCACTCAGCTGGATTTGAAATCGGGATATCACCAGGTACGAGTCAAATAAGAAGATACCTGGAAGACTACCTTCAAGATAAGACCATGTTTACATGAGTGGTTGGTTATGCCATTTGGTTTATGCAACACACCTGCTACATTTATGAGACTAATGAATGACGTTTAAAGCCCTTACCTAGATTCATTTGTTATTGTTTATTTGGATGATACATTGGTTAATATAGATACCTGGGAGGAGAGCATCTCACATCTTATGCAGGTGTTATAGACTCTGAAAAAACACCAGTTATTGTCCAATCCCAATAAATATGATTTTGCTCAACATTCTTTGGTGTATTTGGGGTATGTGATCGGTGGAGGGAAGCTCAAGACGTATCTTGCAAAGATGGAGGCCATTATGAAATGGCCAATTCCTACAAATGTCACTGAATTTAGGATTTTTGTTAAGCGGCATAATACTCGAGGAAGTTCATAGCTTCATTTTCAATGATAGTTGCGACACTCCACGACATAACAACAAGTGGTGAGAGTTTCCAGTTGGGAAAGAATCAGCAAAAGGCCTTTGATGAGCTGAAAATAAAGATAAGACAAGCACCAATGCTCTCACTACCAAACTTGCAGAAACCTTTCAAAGTGGAGACAGATGCAAGTGGGTATGCCATGGGAGTGGTTTTGGTGCAAGGAGGAAGGTTTGTATGCTATCATTCTGGAGTATTTCATGGGGTGATTCTCAACTACCCTACATATGACAAGGAGCTCTATGCCTGGTACAAGTTTTTAATAAGTGGAAGCACTATTTTATGGGCAAGGAGACCATCATCCACACATATCACCAGCCGCTCCAACATTTGAAGGCCCATAGTAAGTTACAACAAACCAGGCATTACAAATGGATGGGGTTCTTACAACAATTTCATCTAGTCATCAAGTATAAGCAGGGTAGCACAAACAAGTTAGCAGACATTCTTTCAAGGCCACCCACATCCAATATTACAACTTTTGGAACTTTGATGCACGTGGATCCTTTTACCAATGATGCATACAAAGAGACATACACAAAATATTATGACTTCAAGGAGGTGTTTCAACAACTATAGTGAAAAATTCATATAGAATAAGGAGATGTCAAGGCTGACTATCATTTTTCATAATGGTTTACTCTACAAGCTCGACAAACTCTGTGTTCTTAAAGGTGAACGATTGCAGCTTATCAAAGAGGCGCACACCTCCAAGGTTGCAGAACATTTTAGTTTTGGGAAGACAGTTTCCAACTTACATAGGTATGTGTATTGGCCGAGAATGTAAGAAGATGTAGCACGCTATATTAGAGGATGTATACTTTATTGAAACAACAAGCCCAACAATAGGAAGCAAGGTTTATATCATCCCTTACTTATACCCACTCGACCATGGGAAAGCATTTCCATGGATTTTGTGGGAGTTTTACCAACGATACAGAAGGGACATGACTATTTGTTTGTGGTAGTTGACAGGTTCAACAAAATGTGCATTCTCATGCCTTGTAAAAAGACCATCGACGGACAAGAAGCAACAAACTTGTTCTTTGAACAAGTATGGGTGCACTTTGGGATACCAAGGAGCATCATCTTGGATAGGGATACCATATTTCTCAGTGAATTTTGGACTACATTGTGGGAGAAGATGGACACTGAGTTGAAAAAGTATACAACATTCCATCCACAAGCATATGGGTAGATAGAAGTAGTAAATGGGATGGGTTACAATCAGAAGCATCTAAAGATATGGGATGAAAATTTTATCTATATACAACACTCTTACAACAAAGCAATCCACACTTCTACCGGAAAGTTACCTTTTGAAACTTGCTTTAGATGTTTTCCACCTTCACCCTCAGATGTTGTATATGGACAACAAGGAGGAGTGAGGAAAGACCTCACAGGCGATGTGTTAAGAGACAAAAAAAATGTTGAGAAGAATAGGCAGATACATTTGAAAGTACAAGAGACATTGAATAAGTCATAGGAAAAGTACAAGGCTAGACATGACCATCACGGAACAAAGACAACATTCAAAGTGGGAGACAGAGCATGGTTACAGTTGAATAAGGAAAGGCTACAGGGTCCTAGTAAGAAGGTCAAGGCTTTGTGGTATGGTCCTTTTGAGGTATTGGAAAATGTGGGAGATAGCACCTACCGACTTAGGCTACCCCCATACATGTGCATTTACTCAATAATGAATGTGGATAATATCAAAATCTATGAGTCTTCCATGTTGGGTCAGGAGGAGGAGTAGGTCCTACCTTCCATAGAGGACTTAGCACCAGATGCTCGGGAAAAGTTAGAAGAGGAAATAGTTTTGCAGAAGCGGTCCAGAACTACAAAACATGGGCAAAATGACCTTTGGCAGATTGGGTTGAAAGGACAACTTCTAGGAAAAGAAAAGTGGTACTCCAAGGAGAAGGTAGAGGAAAATTTCCTCACCTCATTCAGAAAATATTTTGGGGACCAAAATCCTCCCTAAATGGGGAGGTATAATCCAGATTGGAGGTATATGCAAGCAACAATTTCCATCAAACATTGGTTATCTATTAGTATGAAATCATAAGAAAAAAACACTCGTTGTAGACTAGATCACACTTGTTCAAATGAATCACATGTGCTGAAAGTAAAACACACTTTTTGAATTGCAAAACACCCTTCGCACTTGCCTTGGAATGAAAACACACTCACACTACTTTGAATTGAAATCACATTGTTGTAACTAAAATGAAATCACACTTGCATAAATGAAATCACATTGCTTGAAATGTAAAACACTCTTGCATAAATAAAACAAGCTCACTCTTGCAGAAATGAAGGGCACTCTTGAATAAAGAAAATAACTTCAATATTACAGAAACGAAAGGCACTCTTGCATAAAGTAAATAAACTCAATCTTGCAGAAATGAAAGGCACTCTTGCATAAAGGAAACAAGCCCAATCTTGCACATTGTCTTGGGAGTAAATCACTTGTTGGGAAAAAACAAACCACACTTTTGTTTGATAAATGAAACAATCTATGTTATAGTAGGAAATAGGACAATCTTCTCTCCTTGGAGGAAAACAACCCACTCAATCTTGAAATAATGCATGCTCTACTGAAACGAAACAAACAAATAATTCATAATAGGGAATCTCCTACAAACATTTTGAGTCTAGTTGAATTCCTTGGTTGACCAAGATCAATCCAATCGGCATAAAAATTGTGTAACAACAACGATTAGTGAACTGAACTGAATAAAACTTGACTAACAACAGTTTACACCATACAAGAACTCTCACAATCAATCTGCAACTAACAACAATATCCTTGATCTAAAATAATAACTGAAGGTTAACACACTATCAATAATCAAGATTTAATTAAATCTAACTACTAATACAGTAACAACAAACTAATGACATGAATCTACTTACAAACATAGTATAAAATATCCATGTCTAGAGAAGGGGGCCCTTCCTCCTTAAATAGGGTGTTGCAAATCAAATCAACGCTTCATAGATCCAATCCACGAGCATGTTAATCCTTTATTAATCAAAACTCAGGAAGTAAAAAAGAGTTTCTCATCTGATCAAATTATTGACTACTAACTATTAACTACTGATTCATTCCTCCCTCTTTCAGTCTTATTTATACATAAAAATCAGTTGGGGAAGGATAGGACCAAATCCCCGAACTCAAAAAACAAATTTTACATCTTTGGAGAAAAATCAAAATCTGGGTTTTCATCAATTTGGGAAAATTCGTGATAAATAACCACCCCACATCTCTCAAATCGTAGCTTGTTTTAGAAAACAACCAAAGTTGTAATCAATTTTCTATGCTATAGACAAAACCCATGTCTCAGATTTTTCATATTCATCTTTATCTGCTCGAAAATCGAGGCGAAAGTTGCTTGTTTCACAAAATCTGGGTTCTACATCAATCTTGGAAAATTTGTGATAAAGAACCACACTTATCTTTCAAACCATAGCTTCTTTTGGAAAATGATCGTAAAATCATTCAATTTGTTTCGCTACGAACAAAACCCATGTATCGGATGTTTCCGATTCATCTTCATTTGCACGAAAATCGAGACGGAAGTTGGTTGTTTCAAAGTTGTTGCTAATTTTGGTATGTGCCCTTACTTAATGTTGTAGGTCCACACGTGCGAGTTGGGTAAGGTTTGATTCACCCAGATCCATGTCTTTGGTCTTAGGAACAAAATACATGTGGGCGTGTGCTAGTATGCCAACCTTGAAGGTTGTCATCATGACTGTTGTTATTGCTGCTACAGGAAATTGTTTCATAAACCGTCATCAGTAAAAATCAAGTATGATATTCTTTAATTTTAAAAAAATGAAGGAAAATGAGCATTACTTAACCACTAAAGCATAAATAAGTATGACATGGTGTTTTACGAGAAATTATGGTAAATGGAGTGAAAAATTAGCGGTAAGAGGAAGTAAAAGGAATGAAATGGATGTGTGTAAGTGTTAATAATGGTGACAAATCAGTGACCCGACATCAATGATCTACTATCCACTATCAACTTCTAGGTTAAACTATAAAACATTCAATAGCTTGTGTAGTAGGGAATATTATGAGAACACGATGTAGTCCAATGCTCATTGATTACGATGCTTCCATAGGATTATTCAAAGTAATTGTCACCTTGTCGAGTCCCCTTCAACAACCTCTACAAAATTTCATAGTTTTGTTAAAGCCCTCGAACATCACACCTCCTTCTAGCTTCAAAACATTATGGAATTCCGCACCCTTCTCACTTTTCCTATGCTTCATAATGGAGAAACAATGTTGAGTAAATTTTCAAGGATTGAGCATTGTTTAAAGGCTAAAGAAGCATAAATGCACTCATTACGCATGAGGCATTGGAGAGGGGCACAAATAATCAATAAAGGATGCCATTAATGTGCACTTTTAATTGGCTTATACCTTTCAACAATTTTGGCCTTTGACCATTTATGTACATGCCACTTAATAAGTGCATTGACCTATGAGTTAGCATGTAAAATATCTTACTCAAAAGGCTAGTGCCACCCAACCTATTAGCACTATGTAATTCCCAAAGGTTGTAAAGGGTAGAAGAAATTAACAGAGGTAACTTATCAAAACCACTTTTGAAACTGGGACCTATCCCTGCCAATTTCAGAGAGGTATCTCTCTGTATCATTTAGATTTGTTTAGATTTTAGATATTAGGCTAGTTAAGATAGTCTAAGTTTGTTTGTTTGTTTATAAAGGTTGGCTGAAGAAAAGCATTAAAATTCCATTAGGCTACGGGGTCAGTATTAAAGATCATAATCAGATGCACCTTTTTATGAGGTTCCTTCACAGGGAAAGACAACAAAACTGTTGGATCTATTGAGATTAAATGAGATGGAGAAAAGGTGATAAAATCAACCAAGCAAAGAAGCAATTAAGAATTTCCTTACTTAATATCAGATGAATAACATAGAGACCATTAAAAGACCAGAGACAAAGTATGCAAGATAAATTTTGTTCTATAGACTTCCTTTTAATGATTATAATCTGAAAACATAAGTGATTACAGAGAATAGAAAAACACTTAACAAAGAAAGAGAAACATCACCAACAATTCGACACAAGAATCCTGTAAATGGGCATGTTTTATTACTGGTCGATCCTTTTAAAAAGATTACACAAATAGCTCCTTGGGTGCAAAAATCAACCCTCAATACTTCTAAGGAAGAAGTATTTATACAATAGTTTACACATGATCATGTCATTAATGACTAGGATATTGTGGAGAGAAAATCTAACTAACTAGATTACAAATTACAAAATATTAGGAATGTTGTTAATCTACTCAAATCCTTGGTGCTGATTTTGGGGGAAGTAGTTGATGATTAATCACTTTGACTTGATTGTCTGCTCCACACTGACTCGGAACTCCACATCACCTTTACTCAAGTAAAGTACACAAGTATTCCCATCTCTTTTGACTAGGGATGGAAACCTTGAGTAACTTTCTATATATTTCATCCATCTCAGTGTACTTGGAAAAAGTGGGCTTTGTAATAAAAATATATTTTATCTCATGTTGGATGCTCATGTCCAACTGTAATGTTTCTAGAAAATCCTTGCCAGTAATTTTGCCTTGTATACCTGCAAATTTAGAACCATCCTTTGCCACTGTGTTTATCTTCTGCTTGTAATCTAACAGAGTGATGAGCTTGTCATATATTACTGGCAATCCAGGGAGTCCCTTCTTGTGTAGCATTTCAACCTTGCTGAAAAATCTTTGCACTCCAATGTCCATCATCTAAGCTTTCTCCTCTAGCTGTAGCATCAATCATTTTTTGGTCAAGACCTTCTTCACCTCAAGGATGGTCTATGTCATGTCTTCAATTTCCAATGCTTCCAACTCATGTTTGATCTTGGAGTTTAGGAACTTGATGAGCTCAGTGGCCTCTGTAGGTCTCTCCCCTAACTCTTCCCTTATCTTTTCAATTGTTGCTATGGCCTTCTGTACCATTTCATGTTGTTTAAAAACAATTTGTATGAATGGACATATCTTTGCCATGGACTTGTTGATGTTCGTCCAGATGTTTTCCTTGGCCTCAGATAATGTCTTAGCCATGACAGTCTCCTTCTACAGCTTCTGTAATTGTTGACTAAGTCTTTGTTATTTGTGAATTTCTGTGTTATAGATGGACTGGAACATGGACTTCATGTCCTGGAGGTGTTTTACCTCTTCTTGCAATTTTCTAATTTCTTCCCCTTGAAGGGACATGTCCTCCATTGAATCTACTAGCTTCTCATAAGCATCTAAAACTTTCATTGCGATGGCCGATGGAATCTCTGCTATTACAGTTGTTGTTGTACTAACTCATGTCAAAGGGACTGCATCCAGTGGAATAACAACCATCTGCATACTTTGTTTTTTCTCTTTGACCAGTTTTTTCAACTCAGCCTCCATCTCTTTTATTTGTGCATTCTGATCCATAATCAGTTTCAGCATCTCCTCTTTATGGCCTTCACATTCATCCATTTCCTTTGCTTGTGAATCCTCAGCGGCTGGAAGTTTCAATTGTTTTCTCAAGGAGTTTATGTCAACATTTTTCTTCTTTAGTAACTCTTCAGATGCCTTGACATTAGAAGGGTCATAACCAATCTTCAGCACCAGCTCCTCTAGGGATTTGATTTTATTATCTTTGGCCAAGGATGATATATTCTCTAGCTTCGGTTGAGATTGGACGTTATTCAAGGAGACCTACAACTTCAAGGCAATCAATGAAGTGTTTGTTAGAGTGGAGAAAATCATATCCCATGTTTGTCTGTGCATGTCCATTTGGTCCAGTGGATGGACCTCCTTCACATCAAACTCAAAGGATGTTTTCTTGTAGTCATAAGTTGTCTTGGGGATAGGGATCTATGCTTGTAGGAATGTCATGTGCATCCTCCCCTTCTTTGTGTCAAATGAAGACAGTAATCTATGTTGGGTTATAGACATCTGCTTCCAAAATTGGGCATATGTGCTGGTATTTAGAAGTCCATTCCTCTGCTTGATCAATTTATATTTGGCAAAGATACTTGATCTTGTTGGCTCATGAGAGGACTCAGCTGATAGTGTAGTGTATTCTTGCTTTTTGGATGAGGATGTGCAAATTATGTGTTGACTGCCTGAGAATGTTGAGCAATGCGGTCCCTCCATGATTATGGTGGATTGTTTTTCTCCCTCTCTAAGCATATCCAGTGTGTGGCTAGTTTTAGGCCTCTTTCTGTAAAATTGAAAATCTTTAGCTGACACCTCTGTGACTGAACGTAAAGCCTCTTTTCTGACTCTTTTTTCTATTTGTACTTGAGGAGTGTTGGTATGAGAGGCAATGACAAGGGGAGGTTCTTCTTCAGTTTCCAGCAATGTATTTTCCTACTAGTCTGTCTGATTCATAAACTTTTCTATTTCAGGATTTTGTATATGAGCATAATGAGAGTTCTTCTATTTGAGCCTAGTTTCTGATATAATACCAAACGGGTCATAATTCCATGCGAAGCTCAAAATGAATTTCATATGTTTCAAGAGGTTGTTAGCTTCTTCTCCTACATCTCTGTTGTTGCATGTGAAAGAACCAATTTGGCTCTTGATCCTGAGTTGTTGTTTCTTCTTTAGTGATACAAAGTAGATGTCATCAAAGTTTATCATATGCCTGATATATTCCAATGCAAAGATCCTGACAGGGAGGTATTTTGGCAGTTTATATAGTGGCAGTTCACACCCATATACTTTGATCTCAGTATGATTTTGGTAAAGATACTAGTCCCATGTTTTGGCCAAGTAAGATAGATGAAGAATTCTTTGGACCTCCTCATTTATTCTTGGTTCCATTATGTTGATGAGCATGCACACCATTGAATGATAAAACTGATCAATGAAGTCTTTGAAGCTGAACTCATTGGAATTCTTCCTTGCTAGTGAGGTCCAAGAAGTTATTGATTGAGGATTTCTTTCCTGATCTGGTTTCTAGAGAGCACAGGGGAATATGTCTGCCTGGAAGAAAAAGAACAGGTACACCAGCACTGAGGAGTACCTGAAAATTCCTTCTTTTGATAATTTGAAGAGTTGTTCATGTATATTGTCAACCAGATACTAACTGAAATCGAACTAGGTTGTAGCTTTCTCTTCTGTGGAGAAAATGGACAGAAAACCCATAATAGGTTCGTCTACCCATTCATCAGAAAAATATCCTAACATGAAATAGAGGGTGGAAATGATTTGGGTGGCCCTGACTGAGAAAAAGGAAGACAGATAGGGAGGGTTTTTCTTAGGCAACTGTGCATCTTCTGGTGAGCAGATTTCGAATATTTGGTCTCTTTGGGGGAAAGAGAGTTTCTAATAGAGGTCATTTAGGATTTCGATAGAGAAAGGGCTTGCATAATCAATTCTAGGGATCTGTAACATCTGGTTTATTGACTCGGGGGTAATGGTGAACAGAGTTTCACCTGACGATGACACGATGGCCCTTTGGCCGAGAAGATAATGGGCTTGACACTTAAGGGAAAACTCTGGGAAATGATGGGTCTGGGGAAACATGTATAAAGGTAGATTTGACTACCAGAGTCTAATCTCGTCACTCTGGTATAAGAAAATTTCTTTTATCCAGAAGTATAATTCGAAGAAATTGAATTCACACTTCGGCTCTGCAACTCTGTAATCTTTGTCAGCTAGGGGAACACGCTCTAGGTCGATGGGAGGAGGAAGAAATGGGTTTTCGGCAGTTTCAGTGGGCTTGGTTTTGGGCGCCATAGCTAACAGAGATCTGAGGGCGGAAATAACAATTATTGTAGTTACCCGGTTTAATG
The DNA here is from genome assembly GCA_032191745.1 of Picea mariana. NCBI lineage: Eukaryota > Viridiplantae > Streptophyta > Pinopsida > Pinales > Pinaceae > Picea > Picea mariana. Next base: position 370,642 of record JASDQU010100419.1, read on the forward strand.
GCACCTGCCGATGGTATGCCTAGGCGATGATTGGCTTGAAAGTTGGAGTTGGTGTTGTGTCTACAATGTTTGGATCAATGAACAGTATGGTAATGGTGAAGAAACGAGGTTAAACGATGCAAGGGGGTGTCCATTATGGCGTGGGTTGTGACTGGGAAAATAATGGTCACAAGGGATGGCATTTATTGGCCATCGGGTAGATGAGTGTAACGTGTGACAGGGTAGTGGGGTACGGTGGCGGAGTGAGGTGGGCAGTATTGGATGAGCGGTTTGGTGGGTTCCCGTAGGGGGGCCTATATGGTAAGTGGAATTAAGCCGAGGGGGTGGCGGTGGCGATAAGATGTGGGACTAACACGTCGCACGGGGCCCACTAGGAAAACCACTTTTCTTGAACCCCCC
>JASDQU010100419.1:371057-382230 GCA_032191745.1 Picea mariana
TTGATCTAGGCGCTGCTCGATCAACTGTTGAAAAATATGCACCTTTTAGTCACATAACAATAAAAGGTCATATCTCAGCCAAAACTTAGGATAAAATCATATTGAGGGTCACGCCAGGCTCCCCTTTCTTTATTTTTTTCACCAAGGGGTCATTTCCTAAGGTAAACACATCAAATTAACTCAAATACAAGGTGTTTATTCAATCCTTTTGCAAATATTTATTGAAATAAATCATGCTAACCTAATTCCTATCCTAATCACCTAACACATTAATCCATCTTAGAATGTTGGATTAATAATTACTCTAATCTGATATATTTGGCCAAGATTAGACTGTTTGGCCAAATTTACTAACCTATCTAATTTGGCCAAGATTAGACTATTTGTCCAAATTTATTCACTAACCTATCAACATAAATTTAAAAGGTTTGACCATGATTATACAGTATGAGTCAAACCAAGTTTATTTTCGTGGGGTTTTATATTTTCTCTTTTTTTTTATTTTTATACCCTCTTTTCTTTTTTTATATTTTTCTTTTTTCTTTTCTTTTTCTTTTGCAAATCATTTGCAGAATAAAATATTATTTACAATATAATACAACTAGAGGAAGAGATTCTAATCACCAGGTGATCCTATGAAATATAGGGTTATAACGGTGGCTCCACTTGGGGATGGTGCTCTCCTTGTGAGGTGCCAAGAACCAGCTACCTTATGCCTTGAATCTTCTTCTCCAAAGCTTTCCGGCATCCTGATTTTCTTTATTCTAACTGTAAATCTGGTGATCCTGATCAGTGGCTTAGGGACTTCTCTTTGGGCTTCAACCACTTGATAAAAATCACCCACACCTGACATGAAAGTAGAAATGGTATTTACAATGAGATGAGTGAAAGAGATCTTCATTTTGGTGGAACATAATGCTTGAGCATTATGTCATTGACAAGTCCCCCTAGCATATCTGCTCCATCCATGTCCTTGATTAAAAATGCATTGCTTCCTTTGTAAGCCTGGATTATGAATGGGCCTTTCCATAAGTTGTCAAATTTTCCATGTTTTCCCTTTTCTTCATTCCTTGAGTCCCATTTCAGTACTTTATCACCTAATTTGAAGTCATCAGCCTTGGTTCTTCGGTCATAGAGTTTCTTGATACTCTCTTGAATTACCTGAGTTTTATTATAGACCTCTTCTCTAGATTGTTGTAGTTATATCATTTGATTGATTCTTCTTTGGATATCATTTGGTTCTACATGTACTTCCTTCAATAACTTCATCATAGGAACACCCAAAGAAGTGGGAAAGACAACATCCATTCCATAGACCAATTGATATGGAGACATACCAATTGACCTGTTTGTAGTAAGCTTGTCTACCCAAAGTGCATGTACCAAATTGTTGTGCCATGATTTTTTTTTTCCTGCAATGTATTCTTGATAATGTTGACCAAACTCTTATTTGAAGACTATGTTAATCCATTGCCCTGAGGGTAATAGGCTATAGAGTGTCCTAAGGTGATCTGATACTTGCTGCAAAACTCTATCATCTTTTTTTTATCTGAATGTTGTTGCATTATCTGTGATAATTTTCCTAGGGCATCCAAATCTAGCAAGCATGTTAGTTTCCAAAAACTTTATGATCACAACATTAGTGGATTGCCTGGTGGGTACAGCTTCAATCCACTTGGTGAAATAATCAATGGTTGTAAGGATCCACTTGTGCTGGCCTGATGAAGGTGCATGAATCTCTCTAATAAAATCCAAACCCCATTGCTGAAATGGAGCTTCAACCAAAATTGGCTTCAAGGGTAAAGGCAGAAGCTTCCTTTTCCCTTCAAAGATCTGGCAATTGTGACAGGAGGTCACTTTTTTGTGGACATATGCAAACAAAGTTGGCGAGTAGAAACTAGCTCTAAGAAGTTTATTGGCAGTCATCTTCCAATTCAAATGTCCACCGCAGTCTCCTTCATGGAACTCCTGCAAAGCTTTGTCAGCTTCATCTTTCAACAAACAATTCAGTAGAATACCCCCAGCATCTTTCCAATAAATATTTCCATTCAGAATGCAATATTTCAAAGCTTTAAGTTTCAAAAATCTAGCTTTAGTTTTTGTCAAACCAGGAGGAGCTTGTAGATGATGTAAAACATAAATAAGGTCTACATACCAGGGAGAGTTTGAGAAAAACTCTTTGACTTGTGGAGTCGCCTTCTCTCCTTGTTCATCAACTGCAGCTAGAAAATTAATATCCAAAGCATAAAAGTTTGACTCGGCCATCAGTTTGGCTAGTCCTTGACCCTTGATAAGTTTGGTTGGTTTGATCTCAATATCATACTCAAGGATCACAATAATCCATTTACCTCTTCTGCCATCTAGATTGTCCTGGGTCAGAATATCTTTCACCATAGCATTAGGGACATAAGCAATAATATGTGAGTGGAGAATGTATACTCTGAAATATTTAATTGCTTTCACCAAGGCAAAAGCATGTCTCTCCATGATGTTGTAGTTCAATGTAGCATCTCTTAATGATTTACTGAAGAATGTTATAGGTTGTTCATGGCCTTCATTGTTCTTCTGCAAAAGGACTGTTGCAATGGTATGTTCAGATGCAAAAGAGACTAAGAGGAAATATTTGGTATAATCAAGACTAATTAGTACAAGGGCTTGTGTCAAGGCATGTTTCACTTGATCAAAGGATTCCTTTGCTTCTGTGTTCCACTTTATTTTTGTATTTTTTTTAAGCATGTTTGTTATGTTTCTGAGGAGTTCTGCCAAATTAGGGATAAATCTTCTCAGAAAGATTATTTTTCCTATGAAAGACTATAATTCCTTTATATTTCTTGGATGATCTATCTTATTGATGGCTTCAATTATGCTAGGGTATATCTTGATTCCATATTTAGATATGATGTGCCCTAATAATTTACCCTCCCCTTTGACCAGTGAGATTCCAAACTTTCTGCGCTTTTCAAAAACTCTTATGAGGTGTTGTAAGAGTTCTTCATCAGTTTTTGAATAGACAGATACATCATCCAAGTATATGACAATAAATCTCCCAAGTTCATCCACAAAAGCAATGTCCATTTCTCTCTGAAATGTGGCACTAGCATTCATTAAACCAAAGGGCATTTTCACATACATGAAAGTTCCCCAAGGTGTAGTGACCGTTGTTTTCTCTTGGTCATCAGCGTGGACTAAGACTTGGTTGTAGCCAGAAAATCCATCTAACAAAGAGATTCTACTTGATCCAACTACATTTTGGGCAGAGGATAGTTGTCTTTAAGGGAAACTTTATTGAGGTTTCTGAAATCAATGCAGAGCCTAATTTGTCCACTCTTTTTTCTGGTAGGAACTAGATTGGAAACCCATTTTGAGAAACTTAGAGGGACAATGATTTTAGCATCATACGTTTTCTTAATTTCCTTTTAAATAAGGGGCATCAACTTGGGGTTAATTCTCCTAAGTTTTTGTTTGAAAGGATTATAATCTTCTTTTATAGGGATTTTGTGTTGTATAATACTCGCATCATAAGATTTCAAGTCTTCATAGCTCCATGCAAAAACATCTACAAATTCTCTGAACAGTTCAATATATTTTTGTTTTTGGGAAGGAGGTAAAGACTTGTATAATTTAATCATTTTTGGTTCCTCATATGTTCCTATATTACATTCCTTAACATCTTTTCCAGTAGGTTCATTTTTTGGTTTTTTAGCTACATCATTGAAATCAAACAATTCTTCCAATGGGACTAACCCTCTAGGCAGGATGTTGTCCTTTAATTGCAAAAAATCTGAATTTTCTTATTTTTCATTTATTTCTTCTAAATCTAGTTTATTTACACTTTCATTATCACTATCTACATCAATATTTGCACATTCAAATTCATTTTTGGACTATAGGAAATCATCAATCTATTCATCATTACCAAACACGTGCCAGTACCTAATATTGTCTGGGACAGTAGGTCTGCATTTCACCTCCACTGTGTATTGGCAATTTGGATGGAAAGGTGTTTTACAAGTGGTTGTCGAAGTAGCCAGTCCATCAGCAAGTATGTTTTGGCCTCTGGGAATCACCTGCAAGTCATATTCAGTAAAACATTGTAAAAAATCCAAAACAACATTTCTATAGGCCCTGAGTCTAGGGTGTTTGGCAAAATACTCACCTTTGATCTATTTAATGATAAATTCAGAATCACCTCTTACTGAAATTCTTTTGGCACCAAGATTTTTCAACAATTTCAGGCTGAGCATTAATGCTTCATACTCAACTATATTGTTGGTGCACTGGAAATTTAATTTATAAGAATGGCTTTCTGAATACCTTTCTTTTGAATTATGCACCCACACACCAGCTCCAGATCCTTCTTTACTGACAGCACCATCGCAATCTAAACTCCATAGAGGTTCTACTGGTTCATCAGTTTGTATTTTCATTGTTTTATCTTCCTCAGGGGTTACTTTACTTTCCTCCAGGTTATACACATCATCTTCCAATTGTGCATTTTGACTATCCATGTCAGCATCATTATATAAAATGAAGGAGTCCAGATCAGAATGAATAGAGTATAAAGGATAGTTATGTGGTTTATCTTGACTTTTGACCATGTATTTCATCAGAGTCTCTCTATACAACCTTCTTTGCTAACCAAATAAAGGAATGGTGGCACAGGACATGTCCAGCTATAAGGTACCCTGTAACTTGGCACCCCATGATCAAGATAATAGCATGCCATACTTTGGAGGAATATCTGCAACAACAATATCCATTACCATGCTTTTGGCTGGGATTTGTGCCAAGGTAATACGCAAGTCTTTAATCAGACCTATGCATTTAACTTTTCTTGAATCAAAGGAGTATAAGTCCTTGTAAGGCATGGTGATATCAAGCCTTAATTTCTCCATCACATCCTTGGGCATAAGATTGTGACAAGCACCAAAATCCAGTATGGCATTGTGTAATGTTTTATCATGAATATTTAAACTGATGTAAAAAGGAGGAATAGAATCACCTTTATCTTTTCCCTCAACCTCAGGACCAAACAACAGCTCTGGTTGATCATCGGAAATGTTCACAGTGTCTGTGCCTACTCTTGGTTTTATGTTCAAGGCTTTGATGACTTGTGATCTGTAAGCATTCTTGTTCATCAGTTCAGACAGATGAATAGGTATTTTCAGTTTGGCCAATTCACTTTCCAGACTGAATGTGGTAGGACTTATGTTTTTACTGTAAAGATCTGATTTCTCAGCCACATTCTTTTGCATAGTAGAATTGGATTGAATAGTGGAGGAAACCTCGGTTTGAGTTGTCCTAAGTATAGAGACAGGTGTTCTTTTTGTAGGGGCATTTGAATTTTTCTTTTCTGGAACTTTCTTGGCAAAAGTATCTGAGGGTTTCTTAATTTCAAAAGCTTTCTTAGTTTGGTTATCATTAGAATTTTTACTGCTTAAGTTGTATTGTCTGTGGACTTCCATTATTGCATTTTCAAAGGCTTGTTGTTCTGACTCTTCCTCATCTACTTCGGTCTATAAAAGGAGAACAAGGTCATGTTACTATTGAGTAAGAAAGATGGAATCATTGTCATTAACTCCCATAAGATTTATGTGAATGTCATCTAGTCCCTCAATAGTTTATTTTCCCTCATCAACATAGTTTTCCTGAAAGGGTGGACTAATCTGCTAATCAGGGCCTCTTTGTTCTCATTGTTCCCTAGGCTCTCTTTGCCTAATCTGGGGAGGATTTATCCTGAAGTTAGGATTTCATATTTGAGGGGCAGGTTGGTTTTCTCTAGGTGGGTTCCTATCAGTGATTTCTAATATCTCCATCATTCTCTCCATAGTTATAACCAAAGAATCAATTTTTGCATCTGCAATGGAAGTGGAAGGTTCTTCCTTGATTGTGACTCTCCTTTCCGTCCTTTGCCTTGCTCTCCTAGACAATAGGTTTTCTTCAACACCAACAACACATTTTTGCATATCTTCCAGAGTTGCGGGGTTTCTTTCTCTAAGTTGGTAGGACATATCAGCATCAAAGTCATCAGGGAACTTGATCAAGGCCAAGCCTTGAGAAGATTTAATATTAGCATGACTTGCATTATAAATATTATCAAAACGAGTGCAATAGCCTGTACAGTTTCCCCTTGGTTTCTTCTGATATTGTCATAATCAGATAAGATTTGGAGTGGGTTTTGCTTTACCTCCCATCTACTGAGGAAATATTGGTGAAAGGCAAGAATATCAGCAATGCTAGCAGCAGGTAATGCTTTGAACCATTTCTTAACATCACCATATAAACTTTGTGCAAAGAGTCTCATCTGGACATCTACCTCATCAACTTAATGTAAGTCGAAGCAATCATTCATTTTATCCACATGTTGTTGTGCATTAAGGGTTCCAGTGCCATCAAACTGAGGAATCCTAGTTTGATAGTCATGGGGCATGTTATGTAGTGGAGAAGCTAACACCAGGGGAGCATATATTATTGCCATCATTGGTGGAGGAGGTTGGATGGCAACCTGTATGATTATTGGAGAAGTGACTGAAGATGTGGAAGAAGAAGGGCTGGTAGGTATAGAATGAGCTACTTGAGGATTGAACGAAGTGGCAGCAATAGAAAGGGCAGAAATCTCAACAAATTGTTGAAAATGGGATTTATACAAAGCTTGGTCAAGATTTGATGCTAGATCTTGTAGTTTCTCAAACTCTTGAAATATATGTTGATCAAAATCTATTCCAGGAGAGAGTCTTTCAGGGGTTCTAGGCTGGAGGATGGTTTGATCTATTACTATTTCATCCACAAAGCTATCAGACTTGGTTTTGAAAAGGCTATGATCGAAAGGTAGGTCAAACTCGAGGTCTTGGATTGTGACAAGCTTCTCTGGAAGAGAAGTGGCCCTAAGAAGTGGACTGCTACTCCCTTGACTTTCTGTTGTGTTTCTTTTTCTGATTAATTTTTCTGGGTTATCTACTACTTTTACAAGTTTTGGATCAGGGTGAGATATTGTGTGAATTCTTTTTGGAGCCAGAACTTAAACTTTAAGAAATCTAATTTAATATTTACAAATTTTAACAACCTCTGAACATTTATCTCTTGAAAGTTAGATCTTTGATTGTTCAGAAATAAAGTTTTCTTATATAGAGAAGACAATTCATAAAGTTGGAAAATTTGTTCAGTTCCCCAGTATGGTCGCCACTATGTTAGCACTCTGTAATTCCCAGAGGTTGTCAAGGGTAGTAGCGATTGACATAGGTAACTTATAAAAAACACTTTTGAAACTGGGATCTAGCCCTTCCAGTTTCAGAGAGGGATCTCTCTGTATCATTTAGATTTGTTTAGATTTTAGATATTAGGCTCGTTAAGATAGTCTGAGTTTGTTTGTTTGTTTATAAAGGTTGGATGAAGAAATGCATTAAACTTCCATTGGGCTATGGGGTCTGTATTAAAGATCAAAATCAGATGCAACTTTTTATGAGGTTCCTTCATAGGGAAAGACAACAAAACTGTTGGATCTATTGAGATTAAATGAGATGGATAAGACATAAAAGGTGAGAAAATCAACCAAGCAAAGAAGCAATTAAGAAATTCCTTACTTAATATCAGATGAATAACATAGAGACCATTAAAATACAAGAGACAGAGTATGCAAGATAAATTATGTACCATAGACTTCCTTTTAATGATTAGAATCCGAATACATAAGTGATTACAGAGAATAGAAAAACATTTAACAGAGAAAGAGAAACATCACCAACAATTCGACACAAGAATCATGTAAATGGGCCTATTTTATTACTGGTCGATCATTTTGAAAAGATTACACAAATAACTCCTTGGGTGCAAAAAACAACCCTCAATACTTCGAAGGAAGAAGTATTTATACAATAGTTTACATCTAATCATGTCATTAATGACTAGGATATTGTGGAGAGAAAATCTATCTAACTAGATTACAAATTACAAAATATTAGGAATGTTGCTAATCTACTCGAATCCTTGGTGCTGATTTTGGGGAAGTAGTTGATGATTCATCACTTTGACTTGATTGTCTGCTTCACACTGACTCAGAACTCCACATCACATTTACTCAATTAAAGTACACAAGTATTCCCATCTCGTTTGACTAGGGATGGAAACCTTGAGTAACTTTCTCTATATTTATCTCAGTGTACTTGGAAAAAGTGGGCTTTGTAATAAAAATATGTTTTATCTCATGTTGGATGCTTAAGTCCAACTGTAATGTTTCTAGAAAATACTTTCCATTAATGTTGCCTTATATACATACAAATTTAGAACCATCCTTTGCCATTGTGCTTAGTTGGACTAGAACATGGACTTCAGGTCCTGGAGGTTTTTTACGTCTTCTTGCAATTTTCTGATTTCTTCCCCTTGAAGGGACATGTCCTCCATTGACTTTACTAGCTTCTCAGAAGCATATGGAACTTTCATTGGGATGGCCGATGGAATATCTATTTTTACAATTGTTGCTATACTAACTCATGTTAGAGGGACTGCCTCTAGTGGAATAACAGCGATCTGCATACTCTGTTCTTTCTCTTTGACCAGTTTGTCCAAATCAGCCTCCATCTCTTTTGTTTGTGCATTTTGATCCATAATTAGTTTCAGCATCTCATCTTTATGGCCTTCACTTTCACCCATTTCCTTTGCTTGTGAATCCTCAGTGGCTGGAAGTTTCAATTTTTTTCTCAAGGAGGCTATGTCAACATTTTTATTCTTTAGTAACTCTTCAGTTGCCTTGACATTAGGAGGGTCATAACCAATCTTCAACACCAACTTCTCTAGGGATTTGATTTTATTATCTTTGGCCAAGAATGATATCTTCTTCAACTTCAGTTGAGATTGGATGTTGTTCAAGGAGACCTGCAACTTCGAGGCAGTCAGTGAAGTGTTTGTTAGAGTGGATAAAATCATCTCCCCTGTTTATCTGTGCATGTCCATTTGGTCCAGTGGATGGACCTCCTTCACATCAAACTCAAAGGATGTTTTCTTATAGTCAAAAGTTGTCTTGGGGTGAGGGATTTGTGCTTGTATGAATTCCATGTGCATCCTCCCCTTCTCTATGTCAAATGAAGATAGTAATCTATGCTAGGTTGTAGATGTTTGCTTCCAAAACTGGGCATATGTGTTGCTATTTAGAAGTTCATTCCTCTGCTTGATCAGTTTATATTTGTCAAAGATACTTGATCTTGTTGGCTCATGAGAGGACTCAGCTGACAATGTAGTGTCTGCTTGATTTTTGGATGACTATGTGGACACTATGTGTTGAATGCCCGATAATGTTGAGGAATATGGTCCCTCCATGACTATGGTGGACTGTGTTTCTCCCTCTCTAAGCATGTATGGTGTGTGGCTAGTTTTACGCCTCTTTCTGTATACTTGAAAATCTTCAGTTGACACATCTGTGACTGAAGGTGAAGCCTCTTTCCTAGCTCTTTTTTTTGTTTGTACTTGAGGAGTGTTGGTATGAGAGGTAGTGACAAGGGGAGGTGCTTCTTCAGTTTCCAGCAACGTATTTTCCTGCCAGTCTGTCTGATTCATAAATTTTTCTATTTCAGGCTTTTCTATATGAGCATAAGGAGAGTTCTTATGTTTGAGCCTAGTTTCTAATATAATACCAAACATGTCATAATTCCATGCGAAGCTCAGACTGAAGTTCATATCTTTCAAGAGGTTGTTATCCTCTTCTCCTGCAGCTCTGTTGTTGCATATGAAAGAACCAATTTGGCTCTTGATCCTCACTTATTGTTTCTTCTTAAGTTATACAAAGTGGATGTCATCAGAGTTTATCATTTGCCTGATATATTCCAATGCAAATATCCTGACAGGGAGGTATTTTGGCAGTTTATATGGTGGAGTTCACACCCATATACTCTGACCTCAGTACGGTTCTGGTAAAGATACCATTCCCATGTTTTGGCCAAGTCAAATAGATGAAGAATTATTTGGACCTCCTCATTTATTCTTGGTTCCATTCTGTTGTTGAGCATGTACACCATTAGATGATAAAACTGATCAATGAAGTCTTTGAAGCTGAACTCAGTGGAATTCTTCCTTCCTAGTGAGGTCCAAGAAGTTCCTGATTGAGGATTTCCTTCCTGATCTAGTTTCTGGAGAGCACAGGAGAATCTTTCTGCCTGGAAGAAAAGGAACAGGTACAGCAACACTAAGGAGTACCTGAACATTCCTTCTGTTGAGAATTTGAAGAGTTGTTCATGTATATTGTCATCCAGATACTGATTGAAATCGAACTGGGTTGTAGCTTTCTCTTCTATGGAGAAAATGGATAGAAAACCCATAATAGGTTCATCTACCCATTCATCAGAAAAATATCCTAACAGGCAACAGAGGGTGGAAATGATTTGGTTGGCCCTGACTAAGAAAATGGAAGATGGATAGGGAGAGTTTTTCTTAGGTAATTGTGCATCTTCTGGCAAGAATATTTCGAAGATTTGGGCTGTTTGGGGGAAAGAGAGTTTCTGATAGAGGTCATTTAGGATTTTGATGGAGAAAGGGCTGGCAGAATCAATTATGGGGATCTATAACATCTGGTTTATTGAATCATGAGTAATGGTGAATAGAGTTTCACCTGACGATGACACGATGGCCCTTTGGCCGGGAAGATAATGGGCTTGACACTTAAGGGAAAACTCTGGGAAATGATGGGTCTTGGGAAACAAGTATAAAGGTAGATTTGACTCCCAGAGTTCAATCTCGTCACTCTAGTATAAGAAAATGTATTTTATCCAGAAGTGTAATACGAAGAAATCAAATTCACACTTCGACTCTGCAGCTTTGTAATCTTCGTCAGCCATGGGAACGTGCTCCAGGTCGATGGGAGGAGGAAGAAACAGGTTTTTGGCAGTTTCAGCGGGCTTGGTTTTGGGCACCATAGCTAACAGAGATCTAAGAGCGGAAATAACAATGACTGTAGTTACCCAGTTTAATGGCGCCTGCCGATGGTGTGCATGGGCGATGATTGGCTTGAAAGATGGAGTTGGCGTTGTGTCTACAGTGTCTGGATCAATGAACAATATGGTAATGGCGAAGAAACGGGGTTAAACAGTGCAGGGGAGAAAATAATGGTCACGAGGGATGGCATTGATTGGACAACGGATAGATGAGTGTGACGTGTGGCAAGGTAGTGGGGTACAGTGGTGGAGTGAGG